>VWYK01022678.1:59844-71454 GCA_013399775.1 Semnornis frantzii | reverse complement strand
CCCCCCCCCCCCCCAAAAAAAAACCCAAACAACCCCAAAACTTAAGTTTTCAGAATGAGATGTTTCAAGAGAGTCACAACACCTGATAAAAGGAGACAGGAGAGATGTTGACCTAGTGTCACATGGAAGAAGCCAGAGCAGGAGTTACATGGGTTGAACTGCGACAGGGAGAGGGGGGGACAGGGAGGTGACACAGAGAGGGGAGGGTGAAGGCCAGCGAGAAGTGTGTGTGTGCCAAGTCACAGCGTCACTCAGGGCTTCATCAAGACACTCAGTCCTTCGAGGGCCATCGTGGTCCCCAGGGGGGCACAGGCGGGCCCTGGATGTGAGCGCAGAGCCGAGGTAGAATCCCAACCGGGATCCCCTGTGCCGGCGAGGGACCCCAGCCCGGAGTTGTCCCCGTGGCAGAGGAGGGGTCGCTCCCTCTCCCAGCTGAGGGTTTAGCACCAAGCTCCTCCGGAGGGGTGGTTGTCCCTCCATGTGGATGGCTTTAAGGCTGACGAGCCCCTACCTCACCTCCAGCGGTAGGGACCGGCCCTGGTTTGGCAGCGATGCCGCGAGCACCCTTGGCGTGGGGTGTTGGGGGATGGAGCACCCCGGCGGGGGCCCGCAGGGGGAGAAGGCTCCTTGGTGTGTTTGCAGGGAGCAGATCCCAGCCCCGGGAAGGCCCCAAAGGATAAAGTGCCTTTCAACACCCTAACGAACACATCAGCATCACCCTCACAGACAGCATTTTACTCTAATGCAGACCTAGTACAGACGACAGCTGGTAACACAGTGCCATGGAGAGCTTATATAAATAGAGACTAACAAAAATACTGTTTTGGTCTTCTCTTGCCTTTTTTTTTTTGCCTTTTTTTTTTTTTTTTTTTTTTTTTTTTTTTTTTTTTTTTTTTTTTTTTTTTTTTTTTTTTTCCTTTGTTCTTTCTTTTTTTTTTTTCCTAGTAGGGTTGAATGGCAGGAGAGCAGAGCCCAGGGTGGCAGGACCAGGAGCTGCCCTCCTTGGGGAGGGGAGCCCATGGGAATGGGCACTTCCTAATTCATCCTTAGTTCAGTGATTCCACTTCACCGTTCCAGTATTTTTACGAGAGGAAAGAAAACAACTGAGGAAACCCAAAGGTACGGAGCAAATCCCACTGTGCAAAGTTTGCTAAGGAACTTCTCTATTCTGTAAACCAAAATCTGCAGTTCATGCTTCCAGCCACCACCCAGGCACAGCGGCAGGACCAGCCTCGGGGCAGGGCACCTGCTAGGCTGGACCCACCACTGGGGTCTCTGCTGCTCCTCCAGAGCCCAAAGCACATGGAGGGACAGAGTGACACAAGGAGCTGGAGCTCCATGAGATGAAAGGCTGAGGCTTTCCAGAGGGGTTCACCCTAAAAAATAACTTCCAGGTGCATTAGAAAGGGACAGAGGGGATGGGGGTTGGCTTGCTGGCCCCTTTCACGGGTATATGTGCTGGCAGATGACAGCCCGGTCCCCAGGGATGCTATGATATGTAAGGTCACCTCTTAGAGCTCACCTGGGGATCCTGCCCTAAGAGCCAGGAAAGAAGTAGCAGCTGACAGGAGCCAGGAAGAGCTGGCTGATCCCAGCACCTTCATTCTGCTCCAGGCTGGAGTGGGGCAGGATGGGATGGCTCTCCCAGGGACACTGGCAGCACAGACTGAGGTGGTGCCAGTGCTGATATGGCAGAAGTGAGCACAGAGGTGATCTTATTCCCTTTTTTTTTCAGTCCAGGATAGGAAAATAAACTACCCTAAGGGTGTGCTTGGGGTTGGAAGGAGAAGGTACAGCAGCTTCCAAGTCCAGCAAACCAGGAGGGAAGCAGGGGGATGGGGGACTAGAGACAGACCCCTCTACAAAGCTATGGGCAAGCTGCCCTATCACTTTTCCAGTTCTTACAGGGATTTATGGAGACCCACCTCCTACAGAACACACTGGCTCTAGGGCAGGAGAGGAAGGGACAGCTGGTCTGAAAAATCCTTTTACAGAGAGGAGAAACAAAAACCCAAAAAAAAACCAAACCAAGGATGGAGGAAAGGAAATAAAAGTTGGCTGGGGAGGGGGAGGAGTACGCTAAAGTGCATCAATATTCCCAGAGGGTGGAGGCATCGATGGTGTCAGCAGATGCCTTGAGGACCCCGGCGTGGTCTCCCTTCAGGTACTTGCCATTGATCTTGATGGCCACTTTGTTATAGTCGCAGAACTCAAAAAAGAAGTCCACGGGGGTGTCGCTGCTGCTGGTGACGGACGACTCGCTCCCCACCATCCAGTACTTCCCAGTGGAATCTGCAGGCAGAGGGGGACAAGGCGGCCTCGTGAGCCAGCGCAGAGACCCCAGTGGCCATCGCCGTTCTCCCAGCCCAGAGTCACCCTTGGGCACTCACCCTTGATGTTGTAGGCTCCGTCGTTGAACTCCAGCTGGAAGACGTCGTAGGAGGAGCGGTTGGAGTCCAGGGTGCCGGTCACCTTCCGGCACCCGATGAAGCCGTGCTCGCCGCGCAGGACGATGATGGGCCTGTTGATCAGCTTCATCACGAAATACTCCGTCTCACCTGTGCCAGAGGGCAGAGCAGCTGTGAGAGAAACTCGGCAGGGCGTGGAGCCCAGCCCCCAGCGGCTAGCAGCAAGGAGGGTGGGCTCTGCCCCCTGCCCGTTTCTCACCATCTCACGGTGTGTAAACAGTCGCTAAGAAATGGCATTGCCTGCCTCCCCCGGCATTACTTGCAAGAGGAACCTGGCTCGGGGTGGAACGGACACAGCTTTGTCCCTTGACACCCGGTGTGGGGCTGGAGTGCCTCAGGGGGGTCCCTTACCTGCTGTCTCCATGGAGGCTGCCAGCTGCCCGTTCTTCTTGGCCGTCACGTACTTGCCGTTGGCAGCTTTCAGGGTGATGCGCTTGTCGCACCACTCGATGTCGAAATAGCAGCTGGCGTTCCTGCGGGGCAGAGAGGGTGCTCGGCGGGGTGCCAGGGGTGGGCACCCCAGCAGTGCCACCCTGCCGGCCCACAAAGGCACACAACTGGGTCAGCAGACACCAGTCTGATCCATTTTGGTGGAATGAACAACATCGTGGTGACCATCCCAACAGTAAGTCCTCACCCCGTGGGCCAGAGGAGGCCTGGGCAGACGGGGCAGGAGGAGAAGGCAGGAGGAGGAGGAGGCAGCCAAATGTGCTTTTGGGGTTTCTGCCCAGCTCTTGGCTAGTGTGGGGTTGAACTGCAGGGCACAGCATTCCAACAGCCCCAGCCGGCTGGGAAGGATTGCATGGCCCCAGGGACTTCCCGAGCACCGTGGGAGGCCTCAGCCCAGCCCTGGCTTTCTGGGGAATTTGCTGTCTTCACTGGAAGTGCACCCAGGCTGGAAAAACCCCCTTGGATTCCCCTAGGAAACGCAGAAGGGTCTGTGCTTGCTGGGGACAGGGGACTCACTTTGTGGAGGCAGTGGACTGGATGCCCCCGTTGGAGGTGAGGGTCCAGTACTTCCCCGTGTAGGTCCTGAAGGCGCATTTCTTGGTGTCCTTGTTGATCTCTAGCTGGTAGGTCTCCTGGTCACTTTCCTCATCTTGGTTGGCTGAGAGGTCCATCCCTACAGGACAGGCAGGCAGAGGTGAGGGGTGCCGGGAGTGGACCTCAATCCATCTCCACCAGCTCTGGGTGCAGCTCAGGAAACCCAAGAGACATGAGGGACTTCTGCTCCCCTGGGCGAGCTTTGGTGACACCCAAACCCTCACACACATCTGCCTCCTGGCATTTTGGGTCCAAATCCAGGTTTTCATTTGGCTACTCAAGAGACAGGGCTGGACTGAGCAGAGGTAGCCATGTGGTTCAGCTCAAGACACTCTGCCTCTGCTACAATTAAGCGCCAAGCAAAGACCAACTTTGCTGTTTCACACAGAGAAGAGCTGTAGTTTATTCCCTGAAGGTGACAGCCAGGTTATTCTATCCACTAGCAGAGGCCACCACACGACCCATGAATCCCCAGCTCATGACATGTTTAAGGACCACAGCACCGTTTTTCATCTGCAAATTGTCACAGCCCATTGGGGTGGTGAAGTATACAGCGAGAGGAGGAAAGCCCTCGAGCAGCCAAGCCTGTCCCTGGCTCCCAAAAATACATCAGCAGCAGCCTGTCCTCCAGCTCTGCCCCAAAGACACCAGAGCCACCATTTGCCCCAGCAGCTTTCGAGATGGATGCACCAGGAGCATCCTGGGGAGGTGGTGGCCACCATCAGAGTCCTGGGGCCACCGCCAAGCCCATCAGCCACGTCCACACCCACCACAGGCACCAAGCCCAAGCAAACCTGCTTAGTCAGGGCTAGTGGGGCCAAAGCCTCTCCACAGCTCTGCTGTTTGGTGGATTTCTGCCTAAAAATACTTTTGGGATGCGAGTCACAAGCCATGACCTGGAGCCAAAGCCAAGTGGCCAAGCTGCTGTGCTGGGTTTTGGGGAAGGAGCTGGGGATGCAGTGCTCACTTCCACTCCTCTCTGCCTACATGCAGCCACCACGAGCAGAGATGGGCCCCAGTATCACCAGTGGGGCATGGGACTGAAGCCAGTGAGAGCAGCCCAGGAGGGGATGGTGATTCAGACCATGACTGTAAGAACAGATGTGTCTGTCACAGCAGAAAGCACCAACGACCCTCCCCTGCTACATGAGTGCTATAGGCTGGAGCCCAACCATGCCCCTGGGCCTGGAAAGGACAAAAAGTGTGAGTGCAACCCTTCCACCCACATCTGCCCCTTCCAGGGGCCAAGAACCAGCTCGTGGGGCCAGCAGTGTGCTCAGTCCTGTGCACCTCCACAGTGAATTGCCTCCCAGCTTCCCAGCTGCTGGAATTTTGAGGGCTGCAATACATGAGAGGGCTTCAGGGGCTGCAGCCATGGTCACCTGTCTGCACTGGAATGCCACCAGCAGGTCCAGAATAATAGAATTGCTTTGGCTGGAAAAGACCTTGGGGTAGATGATCATCAGAGGCCCTCTCTGACCCCTACCATTCAGTGGTTCTGTGATCATCCAGTCCCACCAGCTGCACTTAGTGAGTGCTGACCCACCTGGGAAGGGACCATCTACCTCCACACACCTGCTATGAGGCTTGGAAACGGAGATGTTCTCCCCTAGATCCTGCAGGCACTGCTGCATCTCCAACCAGGCATCCTCACTCGCTGCCCCCCACCTGGGAGAAGCCTCTGCTTTGCATATCAAGTTTCCAACCTTCCCCAAAGGGATTGGGCTTTGAAGGCTTGGCTTTGTTTGCTGTAATCTTATCTCCCACGCCCAAACTGCCCTATGGTTACCACACCACTGCCTTCTCTAGCCAGATGTCCTCCCTCCAGCACGTTCTGCAGCTCCCGATGGGCACAGTCACCCTAGCGCTTTGCTCCCTGATGTATTCGGGGCAGCACAGAGGGCAGAGGGGTGATGCGTGGCCACCAACCGAATTCCCACTGGCTCTTGGCTCTTGGCTCATGTGGTTGTGCCACGCTTACCACCTCCCAGGACTGCTGGGGGCTGAGCCAGCAGTTGGTGGAAACATTTGGTTTGGATTTTGAATCTCGGCTGGGAAAGCAGCACCACAGGTTCTCAAGAGCCAAGTGACAAGGCAGGGGAAGAGGGACCGTGTGGGGGCTCATGGAGAGGGATGGGGCTGCAAGAGGAGACACTGAGGGATGCAGCCACTACCCAAGGCTGCTGGCACCTCCAAACCTGCAAGAGCTGCTGCTGTGGTTTGCACGGGGAGAAGTGGGCAGGAGCTTTCAGGTGAGGAGCTCCCTGTTCTGAACATGAAGGGGAGAGCCTGGGGTGGGGAAGCTTTGTGCCACTGAGCAGGATCTGATGGGCTGAAGATGGGACAGCAAGCACTGAGGCTCCCTGGCACTGTCCCCTCTCCCTTAGCTACCCCCACCAAGGGGCACAGCCCTGCCACCACGCCACTGCCCACGCTCTTCCCATCGTGCAGAGGTTTGGCTTTCCCCAGTGCCTTGTAGGGTCTCCCACCACCCCCTCCCCAAAAGCAGGGCTGGGTTGGGTTACACCGACTCAGCAGAAAGGAATGCAATTACAGCTGGGGCAGGAGAAGGCTTCAAAAGGTTGTAACTGAGCTGGAGCAGGTTTGGGGGGTCAGAGCAGGGTGGGATGGGAGGAGCACTGGAGGAAACATGGGCTGAGGTGGTGGGACCACGGTGGGACCAAGAGAGATGTCCCTGTGGTGAAGGACAGATGCCGTCCCCCCCTCCAGCCACCCACCCCCACCCCTGGTTTTTGCAGCCCAGGGCTGTGGCAGGGAGCGGGAGCCTCCCGCAGCGCCTGGCCCAGCTCCTCCCGCTGCAATCCCGCTTTAATTACAGCTCCCGGGAAATTTACAGTCTGCAGCCGGCACGACTCAGCCTGACCTTGCCCAAGCTGCTAATTACAGCTGGAGGGGGGGAGAACAGAGGCCTGCCTGTGTCCCCCAAAATCCCCCGTGTGGGAGCTTCTCCAGCTCCATCCACAACACTTCTTGCTATAAGAGGATGCAGAGGCTGGAGGTGGGAACTGGGGGCCTGAGGTGTGTGTGTGTGTCCCCAGGGCTTCTTAATGCTGAGCTCCCAGCTAAACAAAGGCCTGGAGGTGTTCAGAGACCTGAGGAAGGGCAATAGGAAGGGAAGCCAGTGCTGGGGCAGCAAAGGGCTTCCCAACTCCTCAGCTCCTGAGGTTTCCCGCTGCTGCCAACCCCTCGGTTGCCCCAGCCTTGCCTGCTCTCCAGCCCAGGGTGGTGGGCACACATGGAGGACTCTGGCCGTCCCACACCTCCCAAAGAGACAACCTTCTCCACCCAAAGGAGCAGCAGTTTTCTGTGGCTGTGCCACCTTCCATGCCGTCAGAGGCTGCAGGCCCCGTGCTGGGGGCATTTATGGCAGGTGAAATACTTCCCCTCTAGATTACACTCATGCAGAGGGTGTCCTATGAGCTGTCCCAGGATGCTGGTGAGACCCTGTGGGATGTGCTCCACAGAGAGGAGGCCAAGAGCCAGGAGGACTGTGGCCAACCAGTGGGACGAGCTGCTGAAGCAGCCCCCATGCCCAGACATGGAGCTGCCCACGCATGGGCTCTGCTCACTGCCTGTCTGTGACTGGGAGATAGTGTAGCCTTGGGCAGCTGCCAGCCCTGCCCAGCACTGGGAGCAGACAGGAAGCTGCACCTTTCCCATCCTCCAATTCCCCAGAGGCCAAGAGGCTCCCTTCCAAAAATTCCACAGTTACACCTGAAAAAGCCCAAACCCACCTCCCTCTGAGGGAGCATCAGCAGCACCCCACAGATCTTCCAAGCCCTGTGGGTGGCAGGGCAGGAGTATGGATCCCTGTGCCCCAGCAAGCCTGGGGGATGCTTCACCTAGCTCTGCCCACTCAGGTCTTGTTCAGCCTGCCTGCAGGGCAGGGGTTTGGATGCCTGTGCCCCAGCAAGCCTGGGGGATGCTTCACCTAGCTCTGCCCACTCAGGTCTTGTTCAGCCTGCCTGCAGGGCTCTGACACACTCCACCCCACACTGCAGCCCTGCATCTGCCCTGAGACTCATCTCGTGGCCTCCCTGCCCTTCAGATGGGTTTGCATTGCACCCATAGATAAATCCAAGTATGTTTGTGTTTAAAAGCAAAGCCTGGAGCACCGTGCAGCTCCTCTGCTGGGGGTGCGGCTCTGCAAAGTGGCCACGGGTGGGGGCAAAACATGGATGTGGTGGTGGAAAACCATGAGGCAAACCTGCATCTGAGCCCAAATGCCTCCCACCCTAGAAGCTGCATCTCCCCACCTCTCTGCGGCACCAAGATGAACTGAGAGAAGAAAACTGGCCATGGCAGCAGCCAGCACAAGCCACCCCCGTGCTGGGAGGGCTCCTTGCCCCAAAGCAGAGCTCTCCATTGCCAACCAGGCATGCCCGGGCACACTCCTATCGTCATCGCATGGCTCTCTAACACCCCTCTCCAGATCCCAAAATGTCTGGCTCCCACGGCAGCCACTGACCCCCACCTTGGTATGGGGTAAGCAGGCAGCTTACCTCTGCTGAGCAGGATGGGGAGGCTGGCAGGGGTTCAGCTGAGCAGGCCGGACAACAGCGCTCTGCCCCCAGGGACCCTCACACCCACAAAGGGCCCTTTGTTGCCTCAGCCGGGCTAGAGAGGAGCCATTGAGGCCGGGAAAAGGACACTTTCTGCACCCTGATTCACCTCCAGCTGAAGGTGCAATAGGGAGATGGAGTCTCACATGGAGCAGGGGCTGCCCAGGAACCCCATCTTTCTATAGCTAGAGGCAGGGGAACAGTGTCAAAGCCAGCCCCAGCACTGGTGCAGAAGCAAGGCTGGCACCTCCAGGATGGCTGACATCGTGGTCCTCAGTGCCCATTTGCAGTGGATGGTAACACTGGCCATTCCCAGGACATGGAGGTGGCTCCAAGCCAGGAGCTGACTTGGCACTTGTGGGACAATGCTGTCCCAAGGCTGGCCCAGCTCCAGATTCCAGCCAGGGGAGCCACAAAAGCTCCATCCCTCCTCCTCCCATAGGGTAGGGAGAGAATGGTCACTGCCATCCCTGATCCTTCTCCAGGAAGGAGCCACCTTTTACCACGAGCCTGTGCTGAACCATCACAGCTCCGTGCCCATATCCCACATCCCAGCGGCCTCCAGCTCATCTGGCACCAACTCAGTGTTATCAGCTCGGCAGGGAAAAGGGCTGTCTGCAGCCACTTCCCTCGGCCGCCTTTGTGGCAGTCCTGGGACACGGAGCCTTCCCGGCGGGAGAGCCCCAGAGAGGGACAGCTGTCCCTTGCTGCTGCCAGGCAAGATAAATCGGGTGGAAATGGATTCTCCAGCCAAAACGGACTAGAGCAAGGATGTGCAGCCCCAGCACACTCCTCCCCGCTCTGTTTTCCTTGGAAAGGGGCCCAGAGCCCCCTGTTGCTGGGGAGATTTGTGCCCTCTCCGCCCCCCTTCACACCCCGCTATCCATCCCAAATCACACAAAGCCAGCAGGTCCGCCAGCAGTTCCCACCCGCACCGTGGGGTCCCCACAAAACTGGCAGATCTGCCAGCAAGCTCCTACCCACACCACAGGGTCCTCCACCACCACCATCCCGTCCCACACATCTCCCCCCACATCTGTTTTTCCCATCTCTAGTGACAAAGGGCTGCAGCAGCCCTTCCCCCACGGCGCTGCGGCAGCCTCCTGCCAGCCTCCCGCCATCACGGTCCTCTTCCTCCTCCTCCTCCTCCCCAAGCCCCTGTGCCTGGACAAACAGCCCCCACTGCCCATCTCTGCAGGTTTGGGATTTTTTTGTCTTTACGGGCTGCTTTGCAGGGCAGGGTTTGCCGTGGGGAAGGAGAAAGGCAGCGAGGTCCCTGCGCGGAGCTGCCCAGGCACGGAGCGGGGTGAAGCTGCAACCTTGAAATATTACATAAATACCAAAAAAAATTCCCCGCCGCTCGTCCCTTCAGGCCTTGAGCTGCAGCCAGACATGCTCGCACTCATCCCGCGCCCGGCGTGTGCCAGCCT
Source organism: Semnornis frantzii (assembly GCA_013399775.1). Lineage (NCBI taxonomy): Eukaryota > Metazoa > Chordata > Aves > Piciformes > Ramphastidae > Semnornis > Semnornis frantzii. The sequence goes on along the minus strand of VWYK01022678.1, from coordinate 61,929 downwards.
GACCTGGCACACCAGCGACGTGCCGCAGGGCTCCCACGCTAGCCCGGCCGTGGCACCCAGCATCCCCAGCATCACGCTGCCCTCAGACCGAGGACCCCCATCCGCAAGCCAGTACCCCTCAAGCTGGGGGCGGCGGGAGGGTAGGATTCGGGCTGGGTGCTCAAAGGCGAGAGAGTGTCCATGTGCCCAAGCAGCTGCACTGCGTGGCCACAGCGCTCAAGGCCAGAAGCGTGGTGGCTTCTCCGAGGGGACAAGGACAGAGCCACGGCTGCCTTTGTGCGGGTGTCATGGCTCCACGCGGGTGTTTTTTAACATTGTCGAGGTCAGGGTGGGGGGGTGGCACCCAGTGCCCCAGCCACCCCCATGGGTGCAGTGCAGCCCCACGGCAGGCAGTGCAGACCCCGGGGCCCTGCGCTGCAGAGCATGTGGCTTAGCCACGCTCGGGGAAGGAGGCGGCTGGAGGAGGCTTTGTTGGGTGAACAATGAGCTCCGAAGGTAGGAAGGTGAGGGACGGCAGCCCTGCTCCTCCACCGCAAGGCAACGCCACATCCACCTCCCCCACTTCGTCCCGGCACCCCAAGGCAGGCCTCTCACCACCCCTCTTGCCACTCAAGGGTACCCTGTGGAGGCAATGCTGCAGGGATGAGGGGAACGATGGGAGCCCCCAGACACAGGATGCTGGAGAATGTAGGAAGGGTGTGAGAGAGATGATGATGATGGAGGGGCTGGGGGAGGAACTGCGGGCAGCCATGCTGGGGGGTGCCTTGGGGAGATTGGGATTTCAGGGAGAGGGGTGTAGGGAGGTGTGTGAGAAAAGGGGTTCGGCCTGGGGTGAAGAGACCCTGAAGGTGTGATGGCAGAGGGATGCAGGGGGGCTCCCTGTGGGGCTGCTGCTGTAGTGAGGCTGGGGATGCTGTGATGCCCGGGGGAGCTGATGGTGGCAGGCCACTCCGGGGCAGCGATTCTGGGGTGATGCAGAGGACGCAAAGAAAGGGATGCTCGAGGGATGCAGTGGGGCGGCTCAGGGTGAGCGCTGCCCAAGGGATGCTGATGCTGGAGGGATGCAGGCGGGCAGCTCCAAGCAGGCAATGCCCGGGAGATGCTGATGCCCAAGGCATGCAGAGGGGTAGCTCCGGGCGGGCAAAGCCCGAGGGATGCAGGATCACACCCTGGGTAGGCGACGCTCCGAGGATTTAGGAGGTGGCCGAGGTGTCCCCCCCCTCCCATCGTACCTTGCCGGGTGGAGACATTCCTGTCGTTGCCGGCTCGTAGCACGACCTGCGGGCAGCTCTGCTCCAGGGCGAAGAGCTCATCCTTGCCCACCTTGGAGCTCTTTCCCACCTTGAGGGTACCGCTGGGTCCCGAGGGAGCCAGGTAACGACCCTCCCCGTCGCGAAAGGCCACCTTCCCGCAGCGAAACTCGAGTGTGAAGGCGGTGCCGGGCTCGGCGGCGGGAACCAGGCGACCGTCGCTGCGGAGCAGGCGGTGGTCGCAGCTCTGCAGGCTGTAGCGCTGCTCCACGAAGAGGAGGGTGATGAGGGCATCCACGCCCCACGGCACATCGCGGTCCACGGCCAGCTCGTCGCGGCGAGGTCCCAGGTGGGCGTAGCGCTTGCGGGCCAGGCTGTAGAGGTTGGCCTGGGGGTGCATGGCCAAGTGGACGCTCCATTTCTCGGTTGCCGAGACGGCGGGGGCGAAGCAAGACAGGCGGTCCTCTGTGCCGCCGAAGAAGCGGCGGTGGGGCTCGGACTGCAGCGACCAGCGCCCGTCCCCGTGAGCCACCACCAAGAAGCGACAGTCGGGACCGGGCTCTTCGCTGTCGCAGCTCACCCGGCCGTCCTTGTCGGCTGCCAGGTACCGGCCCAGGTGGCTCTTCAGCAGCACGGCACTGGAGTCCTCCCCGTCCTGCTCCAGCGTCCAGATCTGCTTCTTTTTCATGCTGGCGGCCGAGGCATTGACCTTGAACCCGAAAGCCTCGGCCGTTAGGTACTTGTTACTACAGTTGATGAGCCCGAACTGGATCTGCACCGGCTCCGCCGTCCCGTTCGCCGTCATTTTCCGCCCGCTGCTGCTGCCGCCGCCGCT
>VWYK01022678.1:35275-48830 GCA_013399775.1 Semnornis frantzii | reverse complement strand
ACCCACATCACCACCACCACCCCACCCCCCCTCCAGTGCTGTAGGACATCACCAGAACATTTCCCTAGTCTTTTATTGTGTGAGTGAATCATTTACCAGAGGGAGCAGGCTGCCCGCGGCAGTCAGTGCCAGCTGGGCACAGCCAGCATGAGGGGCTCTCACTTCCTGAGCGAAGTCAGTGCCAGCTGGGCACAGCCAGCATGAGGGGCTCTCACTTCCTGAGCGAAGTCGTGAGCTGAAGGGTCCCCATCAGTTCCTTTCTGCTCTGCAAGGAACTGGCTGCAAAAGGGGAAGCTGGGGAATGGGACAGACGGTGGATGCATGGCCAAGATCACTGCCTGCTGGGGCTGCCCATCCAAGGTGGGCTCGTTTAGCCAGGATTTGGGATAGCTCAGGGCCAGCTGAAATCACACTGCTGGGGCAATCACAGGGTGGGCTGTTGTCCCTTTTCCTGCTTTGGCCACTCGCCTGAATATTTTGGGGTGTTTGCCCTGTGGTGCAGGTGGGGATGCCAACACTCTGATCCCCTTCCAGCCCCTCATCTGGAGGAAGTCTCTGAACTGCATGGTGCTGCCACGTTCCTGTGGTGAGGTGACAAGGGGTGTGCAGGTGACAGGGCCACCTGGGCTATCTCCTGGGAGAAAATGTTGTTTCCTCTCTCATGCCCTAGGGCGTTTGCTCCTGTGATGTAATCTTGGCTGAGTGAGTCATGTGGGCAATCCCTGGCAGGCACCAGCCAAGCTGTGGTGGCCTTGAGCCCTGGCCACATCTGAAGGGCTTGTTAAACCACCCCAGGTTGGAGCATGCCTCAAGGCAGGGCCAGGGCTGCAGGAGATGACGTGGGGGACGCCCAGGGATGCCCTATGTCCCACTCTGGGCATGTCCAGAGAAGGGATAGGCCAGCTTGGGAGTCACCCTTGAAGCCAGCCTGGCACTGGGATGAGACCAGGATCCGGTGCTGTGCTCTGGATGGGCTGGAGGTCTTTTATGCTAATGCTGGGCCCCAGAAGCGTTCAAGGCCAGGCTGGACAGGACCTTGAGCAACCTGGTCCAGTGGAAGGTGCTCCTGCCCATGGCAGGGGCTTGAAACTAGATCATCTTTAAGGTCCTATCCAACTCAAACCATTCTATGATTCTGTGATGCCCGTCCCATGGGCATCGAACAGGCTTCACCCACCAGACTTTGGGCGCTTCAAGGTGTCCCCAGGTGCATTCACATTTTGGTGCCTCCAGACCAAATTCCTTGCAGAGGGTGAGATTTGGGTGCCTGACAGATTGTGGCACCGTCACGCCAGGTGCCAAGCTCTCTGCTTTCCCCAGGCTGTGCTTTTCCCCACGGATGCAGTGTGGGATGATGGCAGCACCTCCCCAAGCCCAGCCAGTCCAGCAGTGCCCCTGGCCAAGGCCGGGGCAGGGTGCGCTTGGCAGGGAGTTTGCCAAGGCAGAGCCGCTCCTCCCTGTCCCCCCCGCGCAGAGGGGAACGCGGGGAGGAAATTGCTGCTGACGGAGCTGCGAGAGCGCTGCCGGACTGGGGATGACTAAGTTTGGCAGTGCTACCTGCCGGCTGTTTTTCCTTTTATGGAGGATTTGAGTGAGCCGCTGGAGCAATTCTCCCAGAGAACTCGAAGGGATCCACCCTGACCGTCGGGACCGCCACCGCTGGGCTGGGGACAGGGTGGCTGGGGAGCAGGGTGCGTGGCGAGATGCTGAGGCAGCGTGCGGCTGGTGGAGGCGGGGATGGAGCCCCCCTCCCTATCCGGACAGGGCACCCAAATGTTTTCACTTTCTATTTTAAGGAGCAGGCTGCTGGCCCCGAGCAGAGGCTTGGCCCGCGGTGCCAGCCAGGACACACAGCTGCTGGCACTCTCCGTGCCTGCCGCCTGCCTTTGAGGCCACCGCTCCATCCAGAGTGGCTTTCCTGCAGGCTGAGGTTCCTGCAGGCACTGGGGCGAAGGGGTGAGAGACGACCTGGAGGGATGTGTCTCTGCAGGGGAACACACGCTGCAGGGATAGGGGTATCACCTGCACGGGGACACACACCTTGCTGCAAGGTGACAGCATCGCAGGGCGCACATCGCTGCAAAGAGACACCGATGGGGGCGGGCACCTCTTTGCACACCTGGGCTGCTCCGTGGGGCCGAGGTGGAAGTGGGACAGCCAGGCTGGGAAAGTCTCCAAGACCATGGACATGCAGAGAAATAAACCCGGCACCTCTCCTGCCAGCAGATGGGGTGGCTGATGGGGTGAGGACCAAGCTCTGGCTGGGCTCCTCAGCACTCACAGCGACCATCCCAGCAGTCCCCAGCATGTTCCAGGGGACCGAGACTGGGCTCCTCAGTTTTGTCCTGCATTCTTGGCATTATTCTCCTTTTTTCTCCTCCTCCTCCACCCCGGGGACGGCTCTCAAACGTCTCCATTTATGGACAGGAGGTTAGGTCAAGCCGGAGGATGAGGGGACGCTCAGGTCCCTGGGGAGGGACAGAGAACTCGTGGGGAACTGGGGCCATGGTCACCCCTGGGGGTCACAGCAATGACGGTGCATGCAAAATCGAGGGATACTCAGACTTGGCCCCTAGGACCATCACTGCGATTCCCTTTACCACTGAGATCCCCACCCAGGGTAGTGGCTGGGGATCCCTCTGACTCCTCCAGGATGCTGGAGCACTCTGAGCAGTGAGCTGGGGAGGAAACAGCCCCGATGGGTGAGGTGAGGGGGGTCCCTCTTGTTTCATTTAGAAGGCAAACACTGCTGGTTTGGGGGTGAGGATGCAGCAGCTGGGTCCCCTCAGGGAGAGGAGGATGGATGTGACCCCAGCCCCAGGCCACCAAGGAGTCACTGGGGTAGGCTGAGATGACTCTGAANAGGGGGTTGCTGGAGGGAACAAGCTGGGGTAGGGGCAGCTCTCCAAGGAAAAGAGCTGCTGGGGACAGCCCTCCTGCTCTGCTGTGCAAGGCAGGGCTGGGCAGTGAAAATGCTTTAAAGAGGAGCAGATGAGAGCCCCCCAGAGTTGGGACGTGCTGGGTGGTCACCGGAGTGGGGAACTCCTTGGGGAAAGGATGAGACGAATGAGCCTTGGCTGTCCTTTGGTGTATTAACCAGTCCTGCAGCACCCTCCCAGGCCAAAACTCCATCCCTGTGGACTGAGGGGCAGACAGAGGGACCCCAAGGATCCATCATCCCCTCCCCAGCTCCCGGCTGACTCAGCCAAATGGGATTCCCACAGCTTCCGTCAGGTGCTGCCTGGAGTAAATGGGAAGAGGTTTCACAAGCCCCAGTAATTAATGCTAATTACAGAGCAGCAACATGGGAATCATTTCTTCCCCAGGTGTCCTTCCAAAAATGGTTTTCTGCAGGTGTGGCACCATCCTTCGCTTGTCATTAGGCACTGCTCCGCCCCCGAGAAGGTGAAACCTTGGAGGGCTGTGACTGTGGGAACGGTGTGACGGAGGACAGTCCGGGCAGCTCCGCGGGCAGCCGGCTCGGCTGCTGACAGCTGGCTCGCTCAACCCTGGGTCAAGGCGACCCATGGGGACAAAACACCGTCCGACCTCCTTGAGCAGCATGACTGCTCCTGGCAGCTGCCCGCAGAAAAGTAAAACCACGGTGAAGGGGTTCAGAGGGGTTTTTACGGCTTGGTTCTGCTGCTTGCATTGGAGGGACAATGAGGTCCTCCTGGGATCAGGAGCTCACGCTGAGAGGGGCTCAGCTTCTCTGAGGCTTGAAAAAGATAGGGTGAAGGGGTTTGAAAAACTCTTTCATCTCTGTTTTTCTCCTTGCTGAGTTGGTCGTGGTTCAAACCCCACCCCCAGCGTGGGAAATATTAGAACTAAAGCAAACTGGAGGTGGGCTGGGAGACCTGAGCTTCAGGCTCAGCTGTGATGGGATGGAAAAGGCCTCACCTGCCTCAGAATCATGCTGAGCATCCCCAGCACTTGAGGTGCTGGGACATTGCTAGCAGCAGTGTCTGGGGAAAATAAGGTAGAGGAGAGACAAGGCGGAGAGGAAGGGAGCACTTCGGGGGCACAGTGACCAATGGCAGAAATTCTGGGCTGAACCAGCAGCAGCAGAGATACAGGCAAGAGGTGAGGAAACCCTTCCCATGCAGATTTTGGGGTCCCTGTCCTCGGAGCCTGATTTTGGGTGATTTGTGTGAGTCTCCTGCAAGATTGAGTGATGGGAGGCAGCTCAGAGGTGACCCAGTGAAGCAGGACAACAGCCAGCTGCTGCTGGAGGTGGCATCCCCTTTAATGGTGAAAATCAACCACCCTGGACAGCAAAGTGTTAGATGGCTGCAGGGATTGATTGCTCTGCTGGTCTCCCACAGTCCCATTTTGTTGTTTAAAATTGAGGTTAGACTTATGGGATTTGGGTCCCTTCCCAGCAGGGATGGTTGTGTCCTATTTAAGTCTCAGGACTTTTGTAGCAGAGAGAGATGAAGGGGCTGGTGCTTCCCTGTTTGATGAAGAAGAGCATGTCCCACGATGGAAACATCACTCATTTAGGAGTGGAAACAGTTTCAAAAGACTTGGTTGAAGCTCACAGAAGAGGAAATCAAACAGGATTAAATCCACCTGGAGCCAGTTTCCAGGTCTTTTCCATACCTCTTCTCCAGGAGGAAGTACTCCCAGTCCAGGGGCTGTGGGTGCTGCAACTCCCTGTCCCCCAGCCAGCCAGGGTGGGGACCCTGTGACAGAGCTGGACTGGCAGGAGAAGCTTCATCTCCACTGGGCTGGCAGGCTTGGAAACCGGTCCTGGCACAGGAGAAACCCATCTCCTTTGCAGGCTCAGTGAGGGCTGTAGGGATGTGACTTGTCTGCATGGCTTTAAAATAATCATGACTTTGCTGAGATGGTTTCTTTTTGATGTGTGCAGACTTCTCCCTCCGAGTTTCCCTTTGCAGCTGGTCCCTTGCAGCAAGGGGAGTCACTGGGTGTATCCCATGGGATGGTTCTTCTCCCACTGCTCCATTCTTGCTCCCATCTGAAGATGGGGAGGAAAAGGGCAACGCCAAAACCAGCACTCCTGTGCAGAAGCCAATTCCCTCAAGGATGGTTGCTTTGATGAGATGTCACAGCTAAGGAGTCTGCTGGCACAGCCCTGAAGGAGGAACGTGCTGGGAAATGGTAACGCAGCAATTCTTGGAATTCGGATGGTGCAGCTTTCCAGGCTGTCTTGTCCCATCCCAGACATCTAAATCCATGGGAGGAACTGGGTGAAGTACCTTGCTCTGCACCCCAGCATCAGGCAGGAGCAGCTTGCTACAACCCTGCTCACTGTCAGGATGTGATTAGAGCAAGTGTAAGAGATATGCTCATCCAAACAAAAATTGGATGGCAAATAAACCAGGCAACAGAAATATTGGGAGCTCCTGGCATGCTGGGCTCATTAAACAAGACTGGTGACTTATGGGAGAAAATTCATGATGCTGGTGGGCTTGTCCTGTGCTGTAAGGCTCCCCCCTTGGCCAGAACCCAAAGGAGAACATCACCCTTGCAGAGGAGCTCAGGCTGGTGGCAGATCATCGGTTCTGCTTTACAGGCATCTGGGCTCAAAAACCCAAGCAGATGAGTGAGCATCCAAGCTCCTTTCCATCTCAGTACAGGGAGACTTTGGGAGCTCGAAAATATTTTCACTGCTGAGCACAGAGTTCTCTCAGAAGCAAGCACAGGCCTGCAATACTTCAGCAGCTCGTGCCCTGGCATCTTCTGGAAGCCAACACACAAAGCTAACGACAGGGGCTTGAGGAGGTTCTTGCCCATTGTTGTTCCTCAAACTGATGCAGTTTTCCTATCCTGTGCTTGCCCTGGGAATAGGGGTGCAGAGTGATCCAGGACACCCATCTTGTGGGAGGGCAGCCCCACCACTTGGAGGGGGCAGAGGAGGGAGGGGACTGTTTCTAAGGGGCATTCTTGGTGGCTTTAGGGCTTGCCAGGCGATGGAGGGGGTGGCGGGTGGCAGGCCTCAGCTGCTCTCTGGTTTCTGGTTTCCGGTTTCCGCTGCCTCTTTCTCCAGCTGGTTACGAAGAGCCTGGGCCAGGTTTTGCCATTTAAGGCTGACTTCTCCAGTGTGCTGAGAGCTGCTGGGTAGGTGGATCCCTTGACCACTCTACGCCCAGTAGATGTGTGCAGAGAGGGGTGGGTGCTTGAGAACAGGAGACTGTCACCACCCCTACCTCCCTCCTTCCTGCACCTCTCCTTTCACCAACCTCCACAGCAGAGCAAAAAGCCAAGGGAATGGATCCGGGTCTGGGGTTGGTTGCAGAGTGATGTGCCCCATGCTGCATGGGCAGGAGAAAAACCTTGTCTGGTCCTAGAAGCTGCATGGTCCAGGTAGAGGGGCTGTGGTCCCATGGGGATGGGTAAGCAGCCTCCTGCCCACCAAACCAGCCCCGAGCAAGGAGCCTGAACCAGGTGACACTCAGGTGAGGCAGGGACAGTGTTCTCTGCCAGACTGTTGCCAGGACCAAGCCCATGCTGTGTCGAGGCCAGAGCTGCCCCATGCTCAGTGCTTCCTCATTCCTGGCACCGCAGCTGGTCGCTGTGCCTTCCTCTTGCTCGTCCTGCCTCAAGCTCTTGCAAAACAAGAACTAGGGTTCACAGAAAGTGAAAGGTGATGTGCAGCCATCTCACAGCCATGGTAGTGACATTGCAACCAAAGGGGCTCCTGGAAAGTCCCCATAGGAAAATCACTCCCTGCTGGTTTGCCTCTTAATTGGGCTGAGCAGCTGTAGCTACAGCAACCACCTTTCATGTCTCAGCCTGGTTTTTGTCTGAGCCCCACCATAGCCCTGGTGGCTCCTTTATCTGCTTGGCTTCCTCTGCTGTTCTGCTGCCCATGATGCTCTAGCAGTGGAGGAGGTCTGGAAGTCACCTCTGCAACCCTGTGTGACTGCAGCTCTGGCTTGGGGAAAGGAAGAGGAATGTGGAATTCGTGACCCTGTTGATCATTAAGGCTGGAGGAGGGAGAGGTGTTCATAGACCATTCTGCACCTGCCAGCATGGGGTCCCTTGAGGGATTCCTGGGCCAGGGCAGGTGGGGAGTCCCAGGGGTGGTGCTGGTGCTCCAGTGAGTGCCAGTTGTGAGCCCTTGAGGTTTCAATGGGACTTAAGTGCATTTTTCAAATATTCTCGGAGCTGATAACATCTCCACCATCCCGGAGGGGCTCAACAGCCTGCCCGGGCACACAACAGCCACATGGGACAGCAAAGAGGGCACCTAAGGGTGGCAAAGGGATCCTGGTGGCAGGCAAGAGTTCTGCTGACCCCCTCCTTGGGAGAAGGAGGGAGCTGACAACTCACAAAACTTCCTTTTGCCAGATTTGCATCCCACAGACTAGAGCCCATGATGGGATGAAGATGAAGACGTCCTCGCTTTCAGGTCAGAGCTGGCGAGGAGATTGCAGAGTACCTTAGCCAGGGGAGTGACAGCCAGCTCCTGGCACCCACTGCTTTTGTTTGCCTTTCTCTTGAGATCTTATCTCCTGCCAGCTGGAATGTGTGAAACCAGCCAAACAAAGCACATGAGGAAACGCTGCCTGGAGTGAGGGATGGAAGCTTGAGGGGCAGTGGGGTTGAGAGGGTAGTAAAATGCAGTGGGGGTGGTGCCTCTGCACGGGGGCTTTGTGGTGGTGATTTCCTTTCATCCCCAGTTTGTGTGTGGAATGGTCTCTGGATGACAATGGAGGGTTGATATCATTGCAAGCTTTCTGGCCTGCCCCTGGGTTTGCTGCAGATTTCTGAGAGCCGGAACCACAGGGGCTGTTTGGAAGCTGCACACAGGCTGTCTCCTTCCCCTGCCACCTGCCCATCCCACTGTTATCCCTGCCATGGGAACCAGAAACCAGCCTGCTCTGCCTGGCACTGGGTGAAAACCTCCCAATCCTCCTCCCCCTACACTGCTCCCCAGCGAGGAACCAAGGTGGGAGGACAGACGTCAGCTGGGCTTCATTTCTGGTGGCTCTCGTGAAAGGCCTGAGTGTTCTGTACAGGCTGGTTCAGCCCTGAGGGTTTATTTTAACCCAGAGGAGCACAGGGAGTGGATGGGCTTTGATAAGAACAGGTCCCACTCTTCCATCGATGACTCCCTGCCTGGGGCGAGACGCTTAGTCAGGGCTGTGCAAACACACCCGGGGGCCAGCATGGGCTGGGCTGGGGTCCAAAGTGGCTCCACATCCCTCCTTCTAGGAATGGGCAAACCCTGCCTTGCCTACCCGTTCCCAGAGCGTGCCCATGCCCTCGGGTGGAGGAGCTGGATGCAAGTTGACAGGAGGGTGAAGGCTCTTGTTTGTGGGTGCTCAGGGCTGCCCCAGCCACCACAGCACAGCGTGGCTGTCCCAGAAGCCCCTTCCATTTAACCTCTAAACCGAGGTGGCCCCTGTTGCTGGAGATAAACGGGGATTACACCCCAAACCCAAAGCAGAATTGCTTGCAGAATCAGAAGTGGTTTTAATTACTTGGCATGGGTGGCAGAGCTGTCCCAACTGGTGTCTGCAGGCATCTCCACTCTGCTCCTCCACCTCCCACATGGAAAACAAAGGCAGAGCTGTTTCTTTCCTCTCTGCAGTGGAACAGGTCACCTCTTCCAAAGGCTTGGATCCCTCAGATGGAAACTGCATTTTAGATCAGCAAGATCAAAGGCAGGTTCCTGGTATGCTTGGGTAGCTCAGGGTCTCTTTCATTTCCCAGGCACAGTACAAGCAGAGAACTCCATCCAGCTGCCTCCCTGCCTTTTTCGTCAGCAACCAAGAAAAATCAATTCTCAGGGTAATTAAGAAGTAGTTGGAAATACACTGTGCAGCTTGGTATAGTTCTGGGTAACATGTATAAGGAGCCTTTTGGTGTGCCAAGTAGCCAAACCCAGGGCAGCATCCTCTGGGGGCAAGTCCTCCCTGGGGCTGCAGCACAATGGAGGGGTCATTCAGTGGTGTTTGGGAAGTGATGTGGGACCAGAGGACTGAGGCTTGCAGGGACAGTCAGCTTTTTCTCTTCCTCTTTTGCTTTTAGCTGGAGGAAATATTCCCTGAAGCTGATCTAAGTTCTGGCTGGAGGGGAGGGGTCTCAAACCCTTCAGGGAAGCTCTTCTCCTGTGGAAGGAGGCCAGCATAGAGTTTAGTTTGTATCTGTCCCATTGCTGTGGGAGAAGTGGACCCCAAAAATGCATGGGGTGGGCAAGAGGGCTGAGTCTGGGAGCTTGGCCAGCATCGCCCTGGGGTCTGGCTGTGCCAGTCTAATCACGATGTGCTGGGGAGTGACTTTGGGCCTCACAGACTCTCGCTGTCAAGGTCAACCAAGATCGCACCAGCTGCACACTTAACTGGTGGGGGAAGGGAGGGTTTTGCTCTGCTCCAGCTGAGCCAGCCTGGCCCAGTCAGGTTGGGAGGGAGGTATGGCTGCTGGGGGTCAGGAAGGAGCTGGGCAGAAGATGCCCAGCCTAGGCACTGGCTGACAGCTGCTTACCTGGCTGCCTGCAAGGCTGTGAACGAAGCCCTGGTCTCCTGCTGCCTGCGTGGGCTGGAGAACCCTGGGGCCAGCATCACAATCTGGAAATGCTGGGGTAGGGATTGGCTGAGGGGTATCAAGTGAAGGGGCTGGGGGAGGCATGGGGGCATGAAGAAATGGCGGAGGCATCCAGGGTAGGCATGGCTGGGGAAATTGGTGGAGAAAAGCGCTGCTCAGAGCTTCAACCCCTCCAGCAAAGTCCTGTTATCAGGGACAGCAGGCTATAAACCAGGCATGCGGGCCCCATCTACCACCCCTGCTACCTGGGGAGGGCTGTGCCCTATCCAGCAGCGGCAGCAAAACCTGTCGTGGGTTGGTCTGTTGGTGCCCCGATGAGGGAAATGGGTGAATTCATCCAGCTTTGCAGCGTGAGACGATACAATGATTTACTTCCATTGTGCTTGATGCGCAAACAGCCCATCTGTGTGGATTGGGGGAGAACGGTCCCTTGGACAAGGAGGCCTGCAGAGGAAAATGCATTCATCTCCTCTGGTTAAAGGCACTGATAAATTGGAGAGAGCTGGAGGATCAATACAAAGGAGCAGAAACCTCCGGGAGGGATGTGTGGGAGAGGAGGGTCTGCAGCTCATTGGAGATGAGCCTGCATCAGGGATGCAATGCAGTGAATCAGGAAAATGTCAGGGGCTGGTTCGCTTCAGGTTTTAACACTGAACGTGTTAAGGGAGAGGTGGGGGCTGTGGTGAGGCCTCTGAGCATCTCCAAAAGGGGAGAAGGGCCTGGGGAGTCCTGCTTAGATTACACCTCCTGTAAATTCCCACTGCAGCTGGTGCTGTAAGGAGCATATTGAAAAAGAGGAAGGTGCTGGGATTGTCCCTTGCCTGAGAAATAGGGGATGTGGGCAGTGCCCTTCCTTCTTCCCCTTGGGGAGTGGGACAGGAGGAGAAAGGCACTGCTGCGAAAAACCTTCATGATTTTAGTGGGAGGGTGACTTGAATTGGCTGAGGTGGTTTCAGAAGTTTCCACCTGTTTTCTCATTGTCACAGCAGCAAGAGTAAGAGTAGAGACCTGAGCACAGGGTGAGGGCATCAATGGAGGAGCTGAATGGCACATGCAGAAATGCAAGCCAGCCCCCAAAGCAGCTGGAATTATTTTCCCCCCTCCTTGACTTTCCTCTGCCCAAATGTGCAGTAGCTGCTGTCCCTTTGTGAGCAAAGGGATTCTGCTCTAGGGGAAAGGCTGGAAGGAGGGAGTTGAAAGGAGAGCTGCTGTGTTGTCCCACAAGTGTGGAAATTCAAGCCTGGCCATATCAGCCAGCGAAGGGCAGGAGGATCCTCCGCCGGATAGTTTTGTCCAGAGCTGGGGCGAGACAAGTGCCAAGGACAAGCAGGGAGAAATGAAGCAAAACAGGGAAACTTGGGAGCCTGCAATGTCTGCTCAAGGGTAACTCGATGGCCAAGGAGCTCTTTGCTCGGTTCCCCTCTCACTCCTCTCTGCTCTTGCAATATCTCAGGAGCTGATGGGAAAGGAGCCCTGAGCCTTGGCCAGTGGAGCTGGCTCGGTCCATCAGATTGTGCAGGGTGGTGAACACAGTGACTGCCTGGTGGCTTCACTATCAAACATCTCCAAGTCAGGAGGAAGCTGTGGTACCAGCCGTGTGCTGTGGGCCACATCCTGCCATCCCCACCACTGCCAAATCCTCCTGCCCTGAAAGCCAGGCGATGCGGGGCCAGTGCTGCTTCCTGCCAGATGCTTGCAGGTTGATTGCTTTCTGATTCAGTCCAATAATCAAGAGACACTAATTGCCCGTAATTCCCCTCCCTGCATAATGGTCTGTCTGTCTCTTAGCTGTGGCTCCCCAGCCCCACTCCACCCAACCAGCTCACCAGGAAGCAGTGGAGCATCTCATCCCTCTGAGGCATGCCCCATCCAGCTGACCAAGACCCTCCATTAGCCCTGGTGGCCTTTCTGCCTGATTGTGACATCCTCCTGAAGTTCCCTATGCAAACCTATCAGCTCAGTGCTACTGCAGGACATTTTCCTGCAGCCCTGTTCTGCAGACCTCTTATCAGGCCATTCATGGACCACACTTTACACCTGCAAGGGCCATCAGCTGTACCTGTGCCTTGTGGCTCCTCTTATTTGACATGTAATCTTCTAATTAATAATCAGCCCTTTCAAAGTGGAGTGCAAACATTAATTAATTCTCCGTGAGGTAGGTAATTAACAGCCATGACTCCCATTTTACTGCAAGAGAAGTAGCAACACAAAGATCTTGCATGATCCAGCCAAGGTGGCAGGGAAGTGTCCATGCTAAGGCACCTCTGCCCTGGCATGGCCCTGTGGAAATCCTGGATGACCCAGGCTGGACATTCTTCCACCAAGATCTTTCTGTTGGGACAGTCCCTGTGTGCTGGGGTGTCTCTGCTCCATCACCATGCCATGTCGAGAGTGAGTGGAGGGGATTGCATTGGTCCCAAAGTGGCCTGGCAGGACGAGTCCCTCACCATGGCCATCTCTGCCCGGAGAGATGTGAGATGGCCCTGAAATGGCCCAGCAGTGCCTAAGGCTCTTGTCTATTCCCTCCACATAATTCCTTCCGAGGAGCATCCATTTGGGAGCAGCCATGGTGCTGGGTTTTGGGGCACCTCTACCACATCCTGGACAAGGCACTCCTGGGGAAGAGAATGCCATCCCATGGAAAAAGATTGCTCTTCATGTTCCTATCCATGCCTGGTGCCTCATCTCCTCCCATCCCCCCCAGGTAATTGCAAATCTCAGCAGGCTTTCTCCTGCTGCTCTTCTCCTTTGTTTGTCCCACAGCAGGGAGCAATGCTGGGGAGTGGGGGAAAAATGCATGGGTCTCCCACCTCGGCCAGACTTTACCCTGGGGAGGGCAGTCGGTGGTTTGGAGAAGGGAATTTATCCTCCAGACCCCATCCTCATCCTCACTGTGATCTCCACGGCTCCCTGGCGACAAAGAGCTTGCTGGTGTGGACCACAAGATTCTGGCGTCAATGCTGGCTCCTCACACCATACTGCCAGGCGAGGAGTGACCCCTTAAGAAATTTTAAGCATTTTTCTTTTACAGGGTATTTTTTTTTTCTTCTTCCCTGTCATTGCTGTTTACAAAGCACTGAGATCAGACACTCAGGGTCCCCACACTGAAGTCTGCGTGCTTCCAACCAGCAACAGATTGCGAGTGGTTTCTGTACTTTACTTACAGGGCTGTTTAATTAACTTGATTAATCAGCCCGCGTTCGCGCACCGCTCCGGAGAGGCAAAGCCTTCTTGTCGCTGCTGCCTGCTGCTTGCTGCTCCGCGGATGCTGCCCTCGCCTCTGTTTCCAACCGGTATTTCATGGGAACAAGCCAAGGAGGGAATTGCAGAAAGACAGCTCGGGCTGCAGCGGCCACGTCTCGCCTTCCGACAAGCTTCGGATCAAAGAGGGCAGAAACAAATACTGCCCAAATCTGACCAAATCGCTGCTTCCACAGTACCCCCCAGCCAGCCCCAGGTCAGGATAGCGCACAGGGACCGGGGCCCCCTGCTTGACTCGAGCCGGCGGAGCACTTCCTTCCCCTGGGTATCGCTGTTGCCGTAGGGACACTGCCTCTAACGGTGCCCGGAGGTGGCTCCGACGTTCCCAGTTGGGTCCAAGGGCCAAAGGCCGGGCAGCGGGCTGGCAGGAGCCGTGTCACCGCTGCCTGCTGACATCAGCAATGAACTTGGCCCTGCATCCTGCTCTGTGCTGGGACCTACTGGGGGGATACTGGTGTTTGCCCCACACAAGGGGGTGCAGGCCGCTGACCCTCACTATGGCCAGGGCGAGGGGCAGCACTGCAGGCAGAGGAAGGCAGGGGCCAACCCCACCCCTCCTCAGGGCGGGTCCTGCAGCACGGTGGTCCCAGGGTACCCCCTTTCCCCTTCTTGCGGGGTCTGCAGCCCAGCCCGGGAGCGAATGGGCCGGTGCTGCCTCAGCCACGAGGTTTTGTGTGAGGGTTACTCTGGGGGTGTGTGCGTGCCCTGCAAGGGGCTAACCGGTCCACCGCTACCCCCGGTGTGTGGGGGGAAAGCAAGAAAGCAACGGGGGCCAACG
>VWYK01022678.1:8342-34738 GCA_013399775.1 Semnornis frantzii | reverse complement strand
GCTATTGTGTCCCCGGGAGGGAGGAATGGGACGCGGGGCTTTGTCTGTTCGGCGCGGGCCCCCCTTCCTCAGCTGCTGGTGAGGGGTGGGTGGGGATTGAGGGGCCCATGGCGCGACTGGGCCTGGGGGCGTTGTCCCCTACCGAGAAGGGGCGCGGTTTCTTTCGCCCGGGCACAACCGGGATGGCTTTTTCTTTGCAAGGGAAGGGGGAGGCGGCACCACTTCTCGGGGAGAGGTGGCTGCATCGGAACAAAAGCTGCACGCAAAGGAGGGTGGGGTGGGGGAAAAGCCCCACGTTGTGCGGGCAGGCTAGCCGTACCGGGCAGCGCCTACACTTCCCAGGCTGCCCCATGCGGGGCTGGCACATGTGCCCGCAGCTGCCACAGTCTTCCACCTCCCCTCCTCCCTCCGCCTTTGCAACGAATTAAGCCGGTGCTGTCGGAGGCGCCGGAGCTGCGCTTGCCTTCCTCGGGGCTGGCGGCCATTGCATAAGACCCTGGCTTCAATCCCACTGTGTCGTTGCCGTTGGATGGGGCAGAGCTCTCCGGGCACTCGTCCAGTGGGCTGAGCGAGGTGGCTCCTTGCGGCGGCTCTGTGCGAGACCTTTGTGGGTCTCCATCTGCCTGAGCCGTTCTGCAGCGGGACAAGCACCCCGCAGAGGAGCGGTGCGGAACGAGGCGTCAAGCCTGGCTGGCTGGCACACGGCGGGGATCTGGGGCGTGGCAGCCGTGCCTTGCTGGCCCCGGTGGGTGTGGCCGCCGGTACCCACTCCCCCAGCCAAGGCTGGCGGCGGGCGAGGCGCAGCGTGCTCCAGCCATTGCCTTTTATGGTCACAGCTGGAGGGGCGCGGGCACTTCCTTTGTCCCAAATCCCTCCGCGCCTCAGCCGGGAAGGCGTCGCCCCCTCTAGCGGGCGGCGGGCGAAGCGGCGCTGAGGAGGCAGGAAGGAAATGGGTGGGGAAGGCCTGGCCGCATCACCTTTCAGTTCCCTGCCTGCTGCCGCGGGGACGGGGCTGGGTGATCGGAGATGCTGATGTCTGCTCTCTTTTTCGGCAGCTAGCCATGGATGATGATATTGCTGCACTCGTTGTTGACAATGGTTCCGGTATGTGCAAGGCCGGTTTTGCCGGGGATGATGCTCCCCGTGCTGTCTTCCCATCCATCGTGGGTCGCCCCAGGCATCAGGTATGTGGCTAGGGTGCTTGTTACCGGACAAATGAGGGGGTTTTGGTGGAAGTGGTTCTTCTAAGGGCACCGAGCTTTCAGAAGCTTTTTTTTAATTTGGCTTTGTAACACGAGGCTTCTCCCGCTGCAACACAATGGGTGGGGAATGCAGCCTCGTGCAGAGGTGTTGTGCAGACTCCGTTGAAGCAGTTATTGCATGAATACCTTTCTTCAGGGAGTGGGATAGTAATTGGAGACCTAATTTTGGTGGGACTTGCCTTTCAGCTGTACTTACTGATTGTTCTTTGTTGTGCAGGGTGTGATGGTTGGTATGGGCCAGAAAGACAGCTATGTTGGTGATGAAGCCCAGAGCAAAAGAGGTATCCTGACCCTGAAGTACCCCATTGAACACGGTATTGTCACCAACTGGGATGACATGGAGAAGATCTGGCACCACACTTTCTACAATGAGCTGAGAGTAGCCCCCGAGGAGCACCCAGTGCTGCTTACAGAGGCTCCCCTGAACCCCAAAGCCAACAGAGAGAAGATGACACAGGTGTGTAAAACTACAGCTCGGAGCTACAGCAGATATTGCTGCAGGCCAGCTCTCCTCTTCTATGTTGTCCTCTCTCCTCCTTCACCACTATTCTCCCTTTTTGCCATCTTTACAGGGTTTTCCTTTCCTGACCTGAGTCTCCTCTTTGCTGGACCTTGACAGGTTTTGTTTGCTCTTCTAAGCTGGCTTTCTCTGAGACTGAACTAGCAACTGTCTAACTGCTGTTTCTGACTAGACACACTAATCCATTTATCACCCTTGAGTGACTACTGTAGTTACTTGGCATTTGTTTTTGTTCCTTGCTGTGACACGTGGATGGGTTTGTGGTGGTGTTTCTGCTGAGGTTCAGACCTGGCAGGTGTGGGTGGAGACCAGGCAAGATAAGCATGGACTGAGGGGGGTGTAAAGTGTCTTATCTAGGGAGAAAAGTAAAGCATGGACTTGGCATAGACCTGTAGCAAGTACTGTATTTCTGCTGTTAACTCAAGCCTTTCTTTTTATCTCTCTAGATCATGTTTGAGACCTTTAACACCCCAGCCATGTATGTAGCCATCCAGGCTGTGTTGTCCCTGTATGCCTCTGGTCGTACCCCTGGTATTGTGATGGACTCTGGTGATGGTGTTACCCACACTGTGCCCATCTATGAAGGCTATGCCCTCCCCCATGCCATCCTCCGTCTGGATCTGGCTGGCCGTGACCTGACGGACTACCTCATGAAGATTCTGACAGAGAGAGCCTACAGCTTCACCACCACAGCTGAGAGAGAAATTGTGCGTGACATCAAGGAGAAGCTGTGCTATGTTGCCCTGGATTTTGAGCAGGAGATGGCTACTGCTGCCTCTAGCTCTTCCCTGGAGAAGAGCTATGAACTCCCTGATGGCCAGGTCATCACCATTGGCAATGAGAGGTTCAGGTGCCCTGAGGCTCTCTTCCAACCATCTTTCTTGGGTGAGTTCAATTCTTTATAGAAAGGAACACTCAAGGGGTAAAGGGTGACCTGGAGACAATGTCAGATAGTTGTGTGTGATTGCTGGTTCATAGAATGGGTTTTGCTGTCTCACCAGTTAGCCTCAGATTGAGCCTGTCAAGAACTGTAGCTTTGCACTGTTAACACTGAAGGGGCTAATGGTCTCTTGGTGGCCAATAGAAGCTTCTCAGTTTCCTTGGTTGTCTTGAGCCCTTGCTGACCTGAGCTTGTTTTTTCCTTACAGGTATGGAGTCCTGTGGTATCCATGAAACTACCTTCAACTCCATCATGAAGTGTGATGTCGATATCCGTAAGGACCTGTATGCCAACACAGTGCTGTCTGGTGGTACCACAATGTACCCTGGCATTGCTGACAGGATGCAGAAGGAGATCACAGCCCTAGCACCCAGCACAATGAAAATCAAGGTACGTTGAAACCAGAGGAACCTCTTAGTACCCTCGTTAATGCTGAAATGCAGAGCAGGTGGGAGGGGGTTAAACCGAACTCTGCTAGGAGAGATAAAAACCATACTGCTGTCTGGCGCAGCCTTAATGGCCTTGCTTTGACAAGATGGCATCCGCCCAACCACCTGAATAATGGGATTAGTGTAAATACTGGCTGCAGAGCAGGGAGGAGGGAGGTGGTGGGGTTGTGAGGCTGTCTTTTAAGCCTGTTTGGCCTTCATGGTATCTTGGCTGAGGCTAGAAAAGGGAACTAGACAGCTCGGTCTTGCAAGGCCATGTGTGGGTAGCAAGCGTGCAGTGATGCCATGCTGCACACCATGTTTCTGACTGATCCCTCCTCTCTCCCGCAGATCATTGCCCCCCCTGAGCGCAAGTACTCTGTCTGGATTGGAGGCTCCATCCTGGCCTCCCTGTCCACCTTCCAGCAGATGTGGATCAGCAAGCAGGAGTACGATGAATCTGGACCCTCCATTGTCCACCGCAAATGCTTCTAAACCGGACTGTTACCAACACCCACACCCTTGTGATGAAACGAAACCCATAAATGCGCATAAAACAAGACGAGATTGGCATGGCTTTATTTGTTTTTTTTTTGGCGCTTGACTCAGGATTAAAAAACTGGAACGGTGAAGGTGTCAGCAACAGTCTTAAAACGAAACATGTCGGAGCGAACGCCCCCAAAGTTCTACAATGCATCTGAGGACTTTGATTGTACATTTGTTTCTTTTTTTAATAGTCATTCCAAATATGTTCTAATGCATTGTTACAGGAAGTTAACTCGCCTCTGTGAAGGCAGCAGCCCAGCTCGGAGGGAGCCGATGCCAGTTACTGGTGTTAGGTTATAATTGCTTGTCTGTAAATTATGTAACCCAACAAGTGTCTTTTTGTATCTTTCCGCCTTAAAAAAACAAAACACACTTGATCCTTTTTTCTCTTCGATTTGTCAAGCAAAGCAGGCTGTGTTCCCCAGTGATAGATGTGAATGAAGGCTTTACAGTCCCCTGCAGGGTCTAGGAGAAGTGGTGCCAGTATGTGGGGGAGGGAGGGGCTACCTGTACACTGACTTTAAGACCAGTTCAAATAAAAGTGCACACCATAGAGGCTCGACTGATGTTGGTTGTTCATTGTTTCTTGACGGTTATTCTGCTCTGATCTAGCCTTGCCAGGCTACACAGGTTGGCTATCTGGGGGTGGTTAGTGGTGCTGTCTGCTGTCCAACCGGATGGCTCATGATAATACAGTGAGGAAGAGCTGAGCCTGCCAAACCTGCATATGTCTCCAAGGCTGCCCTGGGCTTGGAGCTCTCAATACCACCTGTGTGTGCAGCAACGAGGAGCTGGGTTTTGTGGGCATCTGCTGGCACTTTATGAAATAGCTTAGTGCAATGAGATCAGCTTTGGTTTGATAAGTGCTGGTGATATGGGCACAGTTATGGTACAAAATAACAGGTTTCTCCCTTAGCCAAGGCTTGGCTTTGGCCTATGGATGTTGTCTTGTCCTTGTATCAGGTGCCTGAGCTGATCTGTCCTGCTGGCTTGGCCCGGGAGGGAGTCCTGGGTTCAGTCTGGGGGAAGAGTGATGCTCTGGCAGACCGCCTACTGGATGAAGCAACTCAGGTGGAAACAAAGTCTTAAGTAGAGCACATAGACTTCAGAGAGCAGGGCCACTGGGCTGTTAAACACAGCTAGGCAGGGTGGGGCTGGGAAAAGGGTGTGGGGAGGGAGGAAGCTCTTGCTTGAGAGTGACACATCTCCAGGATTCCCCATAGGCAGTGCAGGTACTACTTGGCCTCTCCCAACAAGGAGGTTTGCATGGGTCGCTGCTGCTTTCCCCATCACCTGGGCTCCTGAACTTTCTGGGAAGCTTCAGCCTTCAGCTTCAGATCAGATTCTTGTTTCATGATAATGAGCCTGAGTGGGGTTCCTCACAAAGCTCTGCTGGGAGTCAAGACTTTGGCACAGTGAAGCCTGTGCGTTCCAGAAGCTGGAGCTGCTGATGTGAAAGGAAGGAGATAGGATCAAAGCTGTCAGGTCAGAAACTGAGGAGAGTAAAGTGAGGTGAGGCTAAGCATTGCCAGCTTGGGCAGAGCAGACCTTGGGGTCTTGCTCACAGCTGTGCTGGCTGACCAAGGCTCTTCCAACCTGTCTTTAAAGGGGTAGTGGCTGGGATTGTGTCATGCTCCCAGCAGATGAAAGGCAAGGAACAGGTTCCATTGGCTCTCTAATCCTCTGCCTGGCCTGATTCTGCTCCAGCATCCTGCTGTGTTCTGAGCGAACCTGCTGGCTTCTGCCCTTCATCTCCCCAGTGGAGGAGATGCAGTAGGAGCCTGGCAGGGATGTAGTTGCAGACATTGGGCTGGGCAGACATCTTACTGGAAGCACCAGTTTGCAAAAGAGGAGGTGAAACAAGTTGGAGCAAGGCTATACTGGGCTTACAACCTGAGGTCTTTGGGAAATGGAGTGAGGAGGAAGCAATGGCAGCTTCTGGGGAGAAAGATGGTGGGAATGGGGCAGCAAAAAGGCCAGGAGGCAAGAAGAGATGGTGGTAATGGGGAAGTAGGGTACCTTTCTTTAGGCTTCCTCAAAATGGTCACTGATGACTGGAAAAATGTGATGAGGCAGAGAGATGATATGATGGTGGCAGTGAGGAGAAACCACAGGGCAGCAAAATGCCACAGCCAAGGGCAGCTCAAGCAGGCAGAGGGGTGGGCACAGGGAGAAAGTGAGCAATGGGTTGGTGCTGGTGGCTGGGCACAGGGGATTTGTGATGATTTTCACACTTCAGAGCACAGCAGCTGAGGCTTTTTGTCACTAACAGTTTTGCACAGTGATTTTTCTCCTTTAATTTCACTTGCTCTATCCGGGCCACCAGCCCCCAATAAAATGAAGCTGTGACTTTCACAACCTTTCTCAATGCCTCTCCACTGTGAGGCCCTGGTCTGCACAGCTCCTCTGCAGGCTGCTCCAGCACAGCTTGGTTTATTCCTCCTCTGGGCCATTACATGCTGGAGAAAAGAATTTGGAGCCATGAAAGGAAGCCTGCAAGCATTACTCACTGCTCCCGACTCCGGCGAGCAGGGGGGAATTTGGGGTGGTTTCCTCTCAGGAACACCAGGCATTGGAAGAGGGAGGATTTGCATTTTAACTACAGTTTCTCTGTCATCATGTTTTAGGGTTCTCAGATCTCCCCTTGCTGTTTCACAGAGGTGGGGAGATAGTGAGAGACATGTCATAGGAAAGGAGGCAGAAGACTTGGTTTAGCCATACTGTGGCTCTTGAAGCCACCAGCTATGGACAAGACTTCAGGAGATATGTAGGCAATCATCAGTTCCCTGTCTACCTCCTGCTCCTTTCCAGCACACACATAGAAGGGGCCTACTGGAGGACCAGAGGGTTTAAAATGGCCACTCATGGGCCAGGCTGAGCATCTGACCCCTGCCTGGTGCAGCAGTGGTGACTTACCAGAATTTCCCAGACTGCAGAGACAGAACTTGGCTGAAGATCCTTGCAAGCCACCCAGCCTTGCCTCCATTTAGCTGCCCAGGGGCAGTTGGCTCAGCTATAAGGAGCTGAGCAAGTGTTTTACACCCTTTCTTCCCCCAGAGCTCTCAACTTTCCCTCCTGCTAGAGACAGTCACTGGCACTTCACCTGCAATTAACTAGTGACCTGGAAAGTCACCTCGTTGAGCTGCTTATGGAATCAAGCCACCACCAGGAATTAGTGATGTCCTTGGCAAAGGAGACTGTTGTGGTTCTGGGGCTTTAGCCCTGAAGGGCCTCAGTGTCTCAGCTCTGTTGACCAGAAACAATCCATGGCTGTGAGGTGGGCCCCATTCTCTTGCTGTCGAGCATGTGCTTCTTCAGGAGAAGTGCCAGCCATCTGCATGCAGAAGTGCCAGGAGCATCCAAATAAAACTGACCTCCTTGCAGAAGTCTCCTCTGAGGATGCAAAGCATCAGCTTCAGACAATGGCCTTTCCAAGTTCAGGGATGGGACTGTGGGTATGAGCAGTGCTTGGGGCAGGAAGAGTCCTGGTCTTTGCAGAAGGATTGCTGATCTGGAGCCTGCCCTGACTTGTATTACACCCATCAGTAATCTACTTTAGCCAGCCTTAGGGTATTAAACCATGTCAAGTTCTGAAAATCACTTACAGTGGTGGAGCTGCACAAGCATACCAAGTGCTCTGGCCACTGCAGTCCAGCTGGGTTTTAGCCATGCTGACAAAAAGATGAGATGTCCAGATTGTATCAGTCTTAAGAATCAGAAGAAAGAAATTATTTTTTAGAGGGAGATATAATATCCCCAGATCAGTCTGGTCTTGAACAGTTAAGAGAATTTGTCTTACACAGAACAAAATATTTTTATACTAGTATTTGTTTGTTTGCTTGCCCTCCTGGACTGTGACAGCATGAGCTGTGCCTGCCTTCTTCGGCCTGAGAAAACTTTGTTGCTCATAAACTGAACAAAGCCTGCCCTGGGATGCCCCAGCCGTGAACCAAATCCTCCTTCACAGGTGGTTCCCAAGTGCCCACACTGAGAAGAGCGTTCCTGAAGTGAGTGGCAGCAAGGAGGGTTTCTCCTCTCACTGGCTGTCTACTTCCAGCAACCACCCAGGGAAACGGCACCGTTTGGTGTAGTTTTTCATTTATCACTCATCCAATGTCCTGCTGCTGCCTTGTGTTCAACCTCCATGATTTATCTACCCCGCCACACGGCTCATTTATTTGGTGGATCGTGAGTTCAAGAGCAGCTCCTCTTATGAACTGCTGCAAGCCTCATTTCTCCTCGGGAGGTTCTCATACCTATCACAGTTTCCAGTTCTAATTCAGGGCTGGCAACTGCTGTCTGGTCCATGTACATCCCAGGGCTGGAGGGAACCTGTGGCTAATAGCAACTCAGCCTGCTCCATCGGGGTCTCTGGGCAGGGCTTTTATTCAGCTTATGGGCCTTGATGGCTTTATTTACATTAGCATAGGAAATGCAGGTCTCCACTGTGGTTTCTGCTTTCTCTGATGACTGCAAATGTGGCTGGTTGGTATATTTCCCAAACTAGTCAGTCTTGACTAAAAGGCCTGTGGATTTGATGTCATCACCTTCTATTTAAGTGAAACACATGACAAACAAAGCAGGTACAGATTGTCTTAGTAAGGCTGTCTCTCATCTAAAGGCTAAGAGGGGTTTTCCTCTTCAACTTCAGAGCCTTCTCATAGGCCTAGAAGCAAAACAGGTCATCAAGACTTGAGACACTTGCTATTCTTAAGGGAACCCCCCAAGTCCACCCCTAATCTAATTCATGGCCTTAAATGGCAACAAACAAACAGGGAGAAAGCAGCAACTTATTAATCTCCCTTACTTCGTGGGTCATCTTTAAAACACATTTTCTATGAACAAAATTCCCACAGCATAACTGGAAATTCCAGCCCTCCAGTCCTGTCCGTACTTGAGATTTGGGATGAGGAGCTAAGAGTGCTGAGACAGCTCAGATGTGGCTGTGTGCAATGGCTGTGCTCACAGCAGCCCTGGATGATTTCTGCACAGTCCTCTCTGCATCAGCGAAGTGGAAGGATCACATCTCACAGCCAAAGTTAGAGTATTCAGCCTGGTTAGACCCCAGAGTGGTGATGGTTGCATATTTGGCCAGTGAGCCTGGCTGGGGCTGACAGGTTTGTGTCCAGGGTTTTCTTGGGAGGGGCTGATACACGCAGGCCCCTTGTTGGCACCAATTTGTTCAGTGCTTGTGGGTGGTGTGGTGCTGTCTTCCATGTCCTGGCTGCTTCAATGAATTACAGAGTGCTTTGGGTTGGAAGGGACTTTTAAAGGCCCTATGTGGTCAGCAGGGACATCTGCTGCTGGAGCAGGCTGCTCAGAGTGTTGTCTACCCTGACCTGGAACATCTACCACCTCTCTGGACAACCTGGGCCAGTGTCTCATCACCTGCAGCATAAAAAATGTTTTCCTTCTGTGTGGCCTGAAATCCCCTCTTTTAGCTTAAAACCTTCACTCCTTGTCCTGTTGCAACAGGTGCTGCTACAAAGTCTGTCCCCATCTTCAAGTACTGAAATGCCGCAGGGTCTGCTAGGAGTGTTCTTTTCTTGGCTATGAACACCACCAACTCTCTCAGCCTGTCCTCGAGTTTCAGCCGTTGGAACACTTTGCGGCCAACCTGCAGCACCCCGTGCACAGCAGGAACTGGGAGAGGGTCGTTCTCCCAAACGTTTCACCACCTCCTCGGAAACCCAAGGTGCGAACCCGGCGAGCAACCCGCGGGCTGCACAACAGCCCAGGGGCAGGGTCCTACCAAACCGGTGAGGCCCCCTCCGGCCCCGGCTCGCCCGCTGAGTCACTGCTGCGCCCCGCGGCTCCTCGCAGGGCGGATTTACACGTTCAGAGACGACTCAGAGATTTGTGGGGCGAGGGCCCGGCATGAGTCAGCTGTTAGTGTGGCACCGTGCCCGTGGCTGGGAGCTGCCGAGGGCGGAGGCGGCAGAGCAGCCGCTCGCCTTGCCCCTGCTGTCTCCGACAGCTCGGCACCAGTGGCCTTGGGGCAGAGGAGAGGGAGCCAGGCTGCCAGCCCCTGAAAATTAAGATTTCGTTTCCGCAGATCACTGCCGCCCCCAAAATGAGGACTCCCTCAGACACAGCCGATCCGTGAGCAAACGCGCGGCCCAACATGGCCTCGCCACTCCCGTCATGGCGGCGCCGCTCCCAAGATGGCGCCCAGCGCCCTTCCGCCGCACGCTAGCCACGCTCAAAATGGCGGCGCGGCGTGGCTGAAGGGGCGGCGGGGGTGTGGCGAGCCGCGGAAGCTGGGTCATGGCAGCGCCGGAAGAACCGTGCGGTGGCCGGGCCGGCGGGGAGCCAGGCCGGGACGCGGCTGGTTGGAGCGGTACCCGGGGAAGGCGGCGGTGGCGGCAGGACCGCGCAGCCGCCGCCGCCATGTTCCACTGTGGAGAGGTGAGCCGGCGCGGGCTGGGAGGATGTTCTTCTTGCCCTCAGCTTCACCTTCTGTCCCGACCCCTCGGAGAGCCGTTAACCGGGACTCATCCTCCGCCGGCGTCTCCCCGGACTGGGTCTGGTGGGGGGAGTCGGGGGCCCGCTCCGAGATGGAGGGAAAGCGAAAGTGGCTGGAGCCGGCTCAGGGATGGTGAAAGGAGTCGGATGGTGGCGGCGCGACCGGGGCGTGCCGATGGCCACTATCCCTGCGAGGCTTGGCCCAGGCTGCCCGGCGGCGTGGGGAGGCCTTGGGGAGCCGGGCCCTGAGGCGGCCTTGCCGCCGTTTAATGGGTCTGAGTACAGGCCCTGAAACCGCCCCCTCCCCTGGGCTGCCTTTCGGGGGGAGTTTACAGGAATTGCGAAGTGAGACCAGCACCCCCCCTTCAGCGAATGCCATGACATTAACGCACATTTGCACTCCATCCAAGATGGTGCTGTTGAGGATGGGGGCCATGTCGGGTGCCCATACGACACAAGGCTCCGTGCACCCTCTTATCTTGCTGTCAGGGTGGTACTGGTGGGTTTAGGGTGCCTCTTGTCGCCCCAGTGTTGAAGGCAGTGGAGTGGAAGAGCAAAGGGGTTCTTTGCTCTCAGTTGTGTGGGTTCACATGGTTAAAGTTTATGCCAGTTGCAGGAGAGCTGTGGGTGATCTGATGCTGAGCTGCAGTTTTGTTTGGGTGGATCTCTATCTACCTGTCTAGCTCTGTATATGGTTTTATAACTCCTAAGGTGACTGAAGTGGATGGCACTTAGAAGAAAGATGTAGAAAGGGGCTGCTATGTCATATTTAGAAACAATCAGGGATGGTCAGTTTTCCAATTGCAAAGTAAGTGGCAGAAGTGGAATGAACACAAATGTTTTTCCTTCTCATTCTGAAGCAGCCAGCAGTGAAAGAGTAAGTGAGGGTACTGTGGCTTTGTGTGAAGTTTGCTCATACCTCCATCTTGCCTTCTAAGGGAGTGTCTTTGGTTTCTTCGTGCAGGTGGAAGTACTTAAAGATTGAAGCATTTCTGTTTTGTCTCACTTTATGAATCCTTACAAGACTTGGAGTATCTGCTTTCTCTAAAGCTTTGATGAGATTTCTGAGCCAGTAGCTTTTTTTCCCCCCATTCTTTCTTTTTTTTTTCCCCCCTTTTCTTTTTTCCCTTCAGGAGATCGTAAGTGGGGAGAGTGAGGAGGAAAACGGTGGTGTCAACTTGATGGATTTCTCAGATGAGATCCTTTTGCACATCCTCAGTTATGTTCCTTCCACTGACCTTGTCCTGAACGTCAGGAGGACCTGCAGGAAACTTGCAACACTTTGCCTTGACAAGAGTCTGACCCATACAGTTTTGCTTCAGAAAGACTATAAGGTGGGGAGAGTGGCTTGTTTCTTCTATTAGCTGTGAAGACAAAACTGACTTCTGACAAAATGCCCAGAGGTAGAACATTCCATTGTGCTCACATAAATAAAATGCTCTTCAACACTGAAATGAAATAAACAATAAACTGTTTTATAAAAGCATTTGTTTTTCCAGAATGCTTTGTTAGAACAGCTCTGTGCTCCCTCAGTTATATAAAATACTGTCAGTGAAAACTGTCTTCTCTATGTTTCTGGAAGCTGAAATGAAAGGAAATGTGACTTTCCATTTGTCGCTGTGGCTGTGCAGAGTTATCATGTTCTCAAAATATATTTCCTGTGTTGTTGTGCAGAAAAATCTTGTGCAGAGTGCTGTCAGGCATGCAGTCAGCTTTAGCCAGAAATTGGATATGTGTTATAACAAAAATGAAGCTTGGGGACAAAGAGTGGTAAGTTTTAGAAGGGCTATATCACCGAGTGCAGGCAAGGGGAAGCCTCTCTTACTCACTTCCAAAAGGGAAAACTAGATGAAGGGAAATGGAAATACTCCTCTTTCAATCTGAGTTTCTGTAGACAGCTAGTCCTGCTGAGACAGCTTTGCTGTTAGAAGATGGAGATACTCCTCCATTCAGCTATCAGTTGCTGAGCAGATTTGGCCTCACAGTAATGCAGAACTGCACAGGGTAAGCAGCTAAAGGAAATGTAATCTCAGGAGTCCCAAGCGTGGCATGCTAAGGCAGCTGCCAGCGGGATGATAATTCTTAGACTGTGCTAGCGACCCAAAACCTTTGGATGAGCCACGTAATCTAAGTGCTGCCCATTCTTCATGTGGGAAACTGAGTCAGCCCACACCGCTTGCCGTATGTCTCACTGAATGTGGTTTTGTTTGAGTACAGGTAAACAAAGACAAAGTGAAGCAGCTGATGAGGGATATTGGAAAAGAGATTTACCAGCTGAACATGGCTGGTTGCTATTGGCTGCCCAGCTCCACTATCGATCATGTAACACGCTGCAAGAACCTGGTCAAACTGAACCTGTCCGGGTGCCATGTCACTTCTCTCCGTCTCTCAAAGATGCTGTCCACACTCCAGCACCTGCGCTCCCTGGCGATCGACGTCAACCCAGGCTTCGATGCCAGCCAGCTCAGCAGTGAGTGCAAAGCCACTCTCAGCCGTGTCTCAGAACTGAAGCAAACCCTTTTCACGCCGTCGTACGGGGTCGTTCCGTGCTGCACGAGCCTGGAGAAACTGCTGCTTTACTTTGAGATCCTTGATCGGTCCCGAGAAGGTTTTATGCTCTCTGGGCAGCTAATGGTAGGTGAGAGCAATGTGCCCCATTACCAGAACCTCCGTGTCTTCTATGCTAGGCTGGCTCCTGGCTATGTTAATCAGGAGGTGGTGAGGCTGTACTTGGCTGTGCTGAGTGATCGGACACCTGAGAACCTTCACGCTTTTCTTATTTCTGCCCCTGGTAGCTTTGCAGAGACAGGAGCCACTAAAAACCTCCTGGACTCTATGGCTCGAAATGTACGTCTGGATGCTTTACAATTGCCCAAAGCCTGGATTAATGGCTCTGGGCTCCTGCAACACTTGAAGTTCAACAACCCTTTCTACTTCAGCTTTAGCCGATGCACCTTGTCTGGTGGTCACCTGATCCAGAGGGTTATTAATGGTGGGAAAGATCTTAAAAGCTTGACCAGTTTGAATCTCAGTGGCTGTGTTCACTGTCTGGCTCCAGAGTCCTTGTTTCGAAAAGCAGAAGATGACATTGACAGCAGCATTCTGGAAAACCTGGTGGTGTCTTGCTGCAACCTGAGACACCTCAACCTCTCTGCAGCTCACCATCACAGCTCAGAAAGCATAGGGAATCATTTGTGCCAGCTTCTGTCCAGGCTAAAGCACCTGCTCTCCTTAGCGCTGCCAGTTTGCTCCATCACAAATGTTGCTGCAAACGTGGAAAAGCCTCCCACAGCATCTAATTTGGTGCCCCAAACGTTTGGAAGGAAAGTTCGGATTGGGATACAGACGTGTCCGAGGAACTTGGCAGACCAGGCAAATCAGAAGATAGAGTCTTCGGTGTTCTGGGCTCTGATGGGAAGCCTCCGGTTTTTGGAAACCTTGGAAATAATTGGGTCCAGTTTCTCCTCCGCCATGCCCCGCAACGAGCCGGCGATCCGGAACTCGCTGCCTCCTTGTGTGCGGGCACAAAGCGTGGGGGATTCAGAGGTGGCTGCCATTAGCCAACTGACTTACTTGCAGAGCCTCACCTTAGCGCAACTGCCAAATATTCTCACTGGCTCGGGGCTGGTTAGCATCGGATTGCAGTGCCAGCAGTTGCGGACTCTTTCCTTGGCCAACCTGGGCATGATGGGGAAAGTGGGCTATATGTCTGCTCTCATGGACATGCTGAAACACTGCAAGTGTTTGAGAGATCTCAGGTGAGTGGCTGCTGTTGCACATCTCCCTTGTGTTGATGGATTTCCAGAAAGGGAGTGCCTGGTTTGTTTTAGCCAGTGTTAAAACTGCATTGTGTTCCTGTTCTGGTCAAAAGTAGCTGTGCTGGCTTGAAGACTGGGTGCTTTCCTTCCTGACTCGTGGAGAACAGGAAGGCAAAGGCTCAGGGTATGCTCTTTAACCAGCGTTTTAAGAGCAAAAAGCCCCTGTGCTGCAACTGCCTTCCTTGTAGATAAGGAAGAGTGGAGGCTGCATATTTGGGAGCTAGCAGCCTCTGCCTGCATACTCCCGCTGCTTTTTTGCCTGTGTGTATGCACGTCTCAATTTTCAGCAAGGAGGAGACTCCTACAATGTCCAGATAAAGCAGAGTTCTCCTCAGGTTTCCCAAGGAGATACACTCCTCTCCCTTTGGTTTGTATTAAAATCTTGCCTCTTTGTTTTTTTTTTTTTTTTTTTCCCCAAATTTCCTTTTCTGTATAATATATTGAAAACATCCCAGATTCAGAGTTTGTCCTCTTGGTGTTCCTGTCCTGGGATTTAAGCAATCCTACCAAGGATCTGATCCTAAAGGCTGCACAAAGGAGCTTTACAGTAGCCAAAATGTGCTTATGAAAGCAAAGGGCACAAACCATGATGATTTCCTTGCACCAGTCCCTATGAACACAAATGTAGCTACTTGAGAAAGATACCTTTTTTTTTTTCTTTCTTTCTTATTTTTCTTACATCAGCTTCTGCTGGAGAAACTGCTAGACTTGTCAATCCCCCTGTCATCATCTGTTCACAAATGGGTCTGAAACACCTATCAGCATTAACAGCAAGGTCACTCCTGTGATCACAGAGGCGGTGTGACTAAAATCATTGCTCATCAGCTGAACAAGTCATTGTGTGCATATTCCCGATGCACTGTGGTGGTGAGAGGAGACAGGGTGACTGAAACACTTCAGGATTTTAAATTTTCCACTGCTTCCCGTTTATAATGGGCAAGGAGTGTGCTGGCTTCTCATCCAAAGGATGGCACCTCTTGGGAATTCTGTTGTTTGATGGCTTGAGTTATGTGCATGTATCTTTAACCTTCAGGAGACTTAACAGCTATGGAGGAGCTAAGACCTGGGGAGGAAGGTTTGGGTGTGCAGAGTTACTTCGCTCAGTCTAGACCCTGTAGTTTCCAGAGACTTTGAAATGGAGTCCAGGAGTGATAAAGATGGGAGGCAGCGTGGAGCCTTGAATAAAGGGGGGGGACAAGGATGTCTCCTTGTAACGGCCAGGCATTGCCACATCGGCTGTCATTGTTCTTGCTTGAGTCAAGTCTCAGGTTTTATATGGGTTTAAAAGGATTTTAATGTTTAGCACAGCCTCCTGATAATATAGCTGCTTTTCCATTTGGCTCATGCTCTGCTGTTTCTGCCCTTCCCCCCCCCAATTTTCCACGCTGAGAAAGGAGTTTTAGGGGCTATTCCAAAGCAACATTGTCCTCTAGTGAGTGAAAGGCAGTACTGCAAGTGTGGCTGTCCTGTCTCAGAGATTAACCTAGAAACCTACTGCCAGGCTGCAGGAGATCGTCTGCTTTTTGTCCTAAGTTTGCAAGGGACTAATAACGCTGTTTAAAAATTGGAGAGGCTTCTTATTTCCTTCATGTTAATTTAAAGCTATTAAAAATACTTGTGGGCTGTTAGGATCTCCTCAGGCAGTGCTGCCTGACCAGCAGTCGCAGGCTGAGACTCTAAGCCAGAATTTATCAATTAACAGGATTAAATTGCTGAGATGCCCCCACGGACTACAAAAAGCCCGTGCAGAGATTATCCAGATCGGGTTGGGACCGACAGCTTGTTACCACCTAATGGATTAACCTTCTTGGAGCTCTTAGCCTTGCTGACCCAATGACTGGGATTCCCAAGTGCTCTGGGGCTCTGTAGTAAATCTGCACTAAGCAGATGTACTCTCAGGGTGACACCAGCCCCAAGCAAGTTCTGCTTCATGCAGAACCCTGGTATGTGTGAAGGAGTTGTCCAACTGTGCTGCTAGTTAAATGTTGACCCCTTGTTGGTCAGGCATGGCTTCACTGTGTCATTCCATTGCCCTGTTCTGGGCTGTGATGTGAGATTGTAGATAGCCACAATAGAGGATCCTGTCTCCCTTCTCTAGGCCAAATGTTTAAGATAAAAGCTGGATGGGACTGATTCTTCTGTGGGACATCCCCTCCTATCCTCTGACTGAGGAAGACTGGTTGTGGTCACCTGGTTCAGAGGCCCAGGTTCTACAAACACTATGTGTGTATTGTGGATTTTTCATTCCTGCTTCTCTCTAGGCAGTAAACTGAAGACAAACAGTTTGGTGCTCTGGAGCAGTAAGTCCCTGATTCCACATCAGCTGCTTGGTGGATGTCAGACAGCAAAAGCCAGGCAGTGCTCATCGTAAGACCAGAATGGATCTGCTGGTCGGAGCTAAGGCCCATCTTACCCAGCCTCCTTTATGCAGAACTTGCAGAGTCAGGATTACTCCCAGCAGGCACTGGAATTCTGCAGTTCAGGGCCTTCTTGCTGCCCTTACCACACCCCACTCAAGAGCAACTAGAAGTAAGAGCTCAGAGCTGGCAGCCTTGGATTTGCTTGGCCATACTGCTGGCACAAGCAGGTAGAAGGTTGTAAGTGAAACAGGTGATGGGGGGACACCATTTGCTGCATTCCCCAGCCCTCCATGAAGGCACTGCCTTCTTTCCCTCTGTTTTGGAAGCTGCCCAAGAGTGGGTTGCCCACTGACTGGTTTCTGTTTGTTCCTGCAGGCTGGAGCAGCCATACTTCTGCGCGGGTGCCCAGTTCTTCCAGGCACTGAGTCACTGCTCCGCTCTCCAGCGGCTTTGCATCGTCTCCCGGAGTGGGACTCTGCAGTCTGACGCAGTGATGTCATTCATGGCCAACTGCCTTGAGGTCATCATGTGCCACATGTTTATGGGAGAATCTCTTACTGCTTGCAGAAATCTCCAGCAATCTATTGTCCGGAGGTGAGTAGGGAAACAGGCTGATGTGGGATTTCTGAAGCTATGGAAGATTTATCTCCCGTTTCCTTGCTTGCCAAGGTTTGCATGGCTTGGAGCACTTGTTCCAAGGAGCTAATAGGTACTGTGTAACCACTTGGCACGTGAACCAGCCTCTTGTTTTAATAAGAGTGAATCAGTGAAATATTTGAAGGTATTATATGAATTTTTGATTCCATTCCCACTCATGTTCTCTGCAGTTCTGTTGGCTGAGTTGAAGATCTGGATGTAAAAGCTCCATCATAAATCAAATGACACTTTTTGTATAAACAAAACATCTGCCGACATTTTAAGTACTGAGAGATTTGACCTTGAAGCTTTCCTCTTTTCTCACAAGTGACTAAGATAATTCTCTGTCCTCTAATCACTTGTAAATGTCACTTGCTGATAATCCCCTGGCAGTGCAATTCAAAGCCTTTAAAGGGTTGTTGTGAAGGGTTTTTCTTGGGGGTGGTGGGATGCGTGTGAGGTGGGGAGAATCGGTACAAACTGCCTTTGCACGTTTGGCAGTTCTTAAATGCATTTTGCTTGGCCCCTTGCAGTGTTCTGAAGCTCACGTGGTGAGGAACGTTTGTGTGAGAGCCGTGAACTGCATTTGAAAAGAGAGCTTTTAATGATGCCTGGCATTTTGAAATCCCTTAATAGTGGCAGTCATCTTACAAAATACTTCCCATGCAACAGACTTCCCATTATTGGTTGGTTTGTTGTGGTAGGGGTTTTTTTTTCCCTATAAGGCTTTTTCTCCGCCTTCAGTCTGTTTTCTTTTGTCACCTACTGTTGCTTTGCTCTGTTAAGCTCTAATAAAAATTTCAAATCGCAAGGCATTATTACTGCATCCTAAAGGGTGCTCCTCCCACCCCCCCAGCCTTTCTCCAGCTTCAAACTGACTTATTACACTTGGCTTCTTTCCACGGATCAAATCCAGAAGAGCCTATGACTATATTAGCTACCTACCAAACCACACACCAGACAGTTTGCTGCTGCCTCTAAAAGGCTCCGCGTCCTTCTGGGGCAGCGGTTGTTGGGAGCAGCTAAGTCAATTCCTTGTGATGTTGCAAGGGTTCTTTGAATTTCTTTTTCACAGAGCTTCCTATCTTGAAAAACATTTCTCGGTTGATTTCGGTTGCGCTTCAGGGGTCCTTAGAAAGAACCAAAAATCCACAGCTCCTGCTTTTTGTGGTTTTGTTTTGGTTTATTTTTTTTCTTGTGCTCTCCCCTGTGAAGTACCACTGCAGTGCTGGCTAAGATGTTAATGTCGGCTTACTGAGCAGAAATAGGCTGTCCTGCAGTCTTTTCTCCTCCTTTTTCTCCATCATGGATGGATTCTCAGTGTATTCTGTACCTCTTAATAATTTAAACCCTGGGAACTTTCCAAAGAGCAGCTGGTGCCTCCTGGAAATGTTAAAAACTATTTTTATATTTAGCAATGGTTCTGGCTGTCAGGCTATCTTTCTTCTTTTGTGTTTTATTAATAGAGACATTTGTATGAAAACAGGCTCTTTTGAAGATTTTTTTTGTTTTGTTTTGTTTCTTTTCTGAAGAGAGCATCTGCTCCCCTTGCAAATTCTACACCTGAAGTCATAATCCTCTGTGACATTGTAATTGGTGGCTCTGGAAACGATTTTGATGTCACGTAAGATTATGACTTCAGGAGGAGGATAAGCAGTGGGAGCAGATGCTCTCCTAAGCAACAAAGATCCAGTTCTCATGCGACTGTCTCTAGTAATAAAATGGAAGGAACAAAATACAGAAAATGATGTCTAAGCAAGGCCTGGAGTCCTCCACGAGCCATCAGTGAGCCTTTACCCATGTGACTTTCCCAGTGATCCCATTCTCATCCTTGCACAAATGTGCCTTCAGATGAGGGGTCAGGAATTGACTTTCTCTTAACTTCATTTTGTCTGCTGCTCCAAGGGCAGAGAGACGTGCAGTAGAACCTGTGTGTGAGCCAGTTCATTGCTTAGACCTGTGGGTAAGGCTTTAATGCACCCAGCATGGCTTCCTCTTAAAATGAGCTGCCAGTGTCTATCTAATCCAAGTTTCAAATTGGAAGAGCCCATTGGGCAGCAAGTGTGAAGTTATCAGTCCTTGTGCCAAAGTGAAATAAGGTGATTTATCCTTTGTTTGGAGGTTTGGTGGGTTTATTTTTTTTGAGTGTGTGCAGGAAAAACAGAGTGGGTGGGAAGGAGGAGGTAAAAGGAGGGAGGGCAAAGCTGTCATGAGCCTTTCTTTGGTTCCTTTCTTGAGTGTTGGGGTCATTCTCTTCTCCCAAGGAACACGTGATAGGACAAGAGAAAATGGCCTCAAGTTGTGCCAGGGAAGATTTAGGTGGGGTATGAAGAACAGTTTCTTCCTCAGAAGGGCTGCAAGCCCTGGAACAGGCTGTTCAGAGCACTGATGGAGGCCCCATCTGTGGAGGGACTGAAAAGCCTTAGAGATGTGTTGCAGAGGGGGATGTTTTGTGGTGACCTGACAGTGATGGGTTGGTGGCTGGAGTTGATGATTTTAAAAGTCTCTTCTAACCAAAACAGTTCTATGATTCAATGCAATTGATCTATATTCCTTGAGTCCCAGTAAGGGTTACAGAGATGATCCTGTTTTGGCTGAGAACAGTCAAGTGATTGTTGATTTTGAGCAGGGAGATGGGGCCAAAGTGATTCCCACTCTCCAGATGTCTCCAAAAAAAGAGAAGAAATCTTGAGTGGGAACTGAAAAGGCCTCTGGCTAGGCATGCACCAATAGTTTGCTGCAGGTGGTAGAGCTGGGAGGGCTTGAAAATGCCATCTAGTACAGTTCAGTCC
Organism: Semnornis frantzii; assembly: GCA_013399775.1. Taxonomy (NCBI): domain Eukaryota; kingdom Metazoa; phylum Chordata; class Aves; order Piciformes; family Ramphastidae; genus Semnornis; species Semnornis frantzii. The sequence goes on along the minus strand of VWYK01022678.1, from coordinate 14,971 downwards.
TTTTTCAGACATGGGTGCACAGGAGAATTCAGGTCACAGAAGAGGCTGGGACTGATTTGGGGAGAACAGACTGGTTTCAGCTGCAGGATTTTACTAGAAGATGATATATATAGAGGGTGTGGTGATGGGAGCTTGGGTATTAAATCTCCTGCATCATACTGATGGCTTAAAGCCTGAACTGATTCTCAAACTCTTCTCCTTGACTGTAAAATAAGGATTGTATTATGTATTTTTGTTCTACTGCCTTGAAAAGAGAGATGTTTTCATGTCTGTTAGTCTTGTGACAACTCTAAACCAGGCCCTAGGGTGGCCAGTTTTCTCATGGGCAGCTTTCTGGTTGAAGTTTGCTGCTATTTGGGACAGATCCGTTTGTGTATTGAAGTCATTAAAAGGCTCTGATTCAGTTCTGCCTCTTTTGCAATGAAACACAGCGAGCACAACAGCGCTCATCTGGAGCCTCATCAGCAAACACGAGGCTTGCAAGGGCAAGGTCTCCTCTGAGCTGTAGAGAAGACTGTTTCCCTCTGGGCAGATAAATCATTGCAGTGTTTTTCTTTATTCTTTCTTCTGTGTGAATGGGAGGGGTGATCTCCTTTATGGTTCGTGAAGTACCAGAAGAGCCTAATGGTTAGAGGGGGAGATGTGGCTTGAGTGATCTGTATGCACTTCCCAGATCTTCCTCAGATTTCACATGTGACAGTGGTCTAGTCTCAGTTTTGCTGTAAAATTACTTCTTCCCCCCCCACCCCATCACATGGTGCTCAGCTGCTACCACCATTGAGATAGCAGCAAATCTAACCAGCACAACATTTTCCCTTCTCTGCTTAGACCTTAGCTTTGCTAAAGTGCTGAGCTCCAGCTGCCTGTTGTTTTTTGTTTTCAGTAACTCCCCCGTTCAAACCACCCATGTGGTAATTCCAGGAACACCAAAATACCACCATTTGTGCACCCATGGCTGTATGTTCAAGCATGACCCCAGCCCAGCTGCTGTGCAAAGAGGCTTCTTTGCGGAGAAGGGTGATTTACTTCTCCCCTTTGAGTTGTTGCGCTGGAATTCTTTCTGCAGGCTTGCAAGGAGATGTGTGTCCATAGCCGGGTCCAGCTTTCCCGAGGCTTTCCACGCTGTGCTTTTGTGGAGTAGTCAGTAGATGGAGCTGTGAGCCGTGGAAGGTGTCCCCCCTGCTTACCCATGTGTTGAATACCAAATACTCGGATTTGTACGCTTGTGCTCCTCTGCCCTAGAAATCTTGCGGGCAAGGAATTTGGATGACTTCAGGATCGCGCAGCTCCGTGGTGTGGTTAGTGGGCACTCCACCAACGTGCAGAAGTTGCTTTCCTGGTGAAGCATACCAGCAGAAAACAGGCTGGAAATGCTTTGGCAGCTATCCCCCTGGCCTCAAGGACAGATTTTGTTTTCCAGTGCGGTTCCTTTTAGAATTTTGTCGATTTTTAGCCTAAATGTTTGGATAGCTCTTACCGTTGTAATGGTTTCAAGGACTTCACAAACAATACAGACAATGCAAGCTTTTGAAAAGTCCTTGAATAAACACCTTCTAGAAGAGCAGGAAAGCCACAGCAAAACAAAACATAGCCCAAAGCAAAACAAAAAAAATGGAGAATCATTAGGGATTCTTCTTACATAGGGGGAAAGCATCAAGGCATGGAGGTGGGTTGTGATTTACAGCCATGGCAGAGAGCGTGGTCGGGAAGAGAAAGGTCAAGGTCCAACTGAAGTTTGTTTTGGGGAGGTGAGTGGGTGGCTGGCCCCAGCTGCTTCCATCTGCCAGAAACTCTGTTGTCATCTCCTGAGGTCTGAGAGCTGCTGGGAGAAGGCGTAGAAGGTGCTGTCTGGGGTGCTGGTGCAGCATCCCCTGAGAGCTCTGAGGTTGGAGGAAGGAGTTGGCAGTCCTAGCTCAAGCTCTCTGCCGCTGTTCCTCTGCCGCTGTTCCAGTGGCTGCCTGTCTCCAGCAAAGAGCTCTGCAGACTGGGGGTGACTCTGGTGACTCCGAGGGTTAGCCTGTGCTGTGAAGTGCAGAGAATCTTACAGTTTTAGGACAATTTGCCAATTCTGAGTATCCAAGACCTAAAGAAAGAGAAACACGACTGACTTACCCTTCCTTCTGCCTGTGTCAGGCATGAGCACTGCTGAGTTTGAAGTGACTTGCACAATAGGACTCCTGCCACTTTCCAGGAATAGCTATTTTGGTCTGAATTAGGTCTTACTATTCCAGCTTCTGTAGCATTTTCCCCTTCTAGTTATTGTCCTTTTTTAACATGAATCTCTTGGCTGGATCTTGCCTTTTCTAAAAATGTGGCCTGTGTGGCAAGAGAGCCATGATGCTTGCTGAAGGGATGAAGCACCTGCCTGGGACTCAGTTGCAGAAACAGGGGTTTCAGGTGGGAACATGGGAGTGAAACTGTGTGTTTGGAAAGTGCTGAGTGAGCCAGTCTCTCTGTTGGCATTTAGCACAGGATTGAACTATCACAAACAAAATTTTGCTTACTTCAGAGCTATGCATGTCTCCCTCCCTGCCTTGTTGCTGTTGCCCTGGATGTATCTCCCTGCAGTATTCCTCTTGTCTGGATTTTCATGGTGGGATCATGCTCAGAAAAGCCCTTTCGGGTAATCCTGTTCTCTGTTAGACCAGGTGGGAGGAGGCTGTTAGGGCAGTAAGTGTGTGCAGAATCATCTTTGAATTCAGCCAAGTCCTCCAGCGTCCCTCCCGCGCTGCCCACCTGACTGCTGCAGTTGTAGTGACTGCAGAAAGCTGGTGTCACCACCAAGAGCTTATTTCAGATTTTTTCAAGCTGCTTTTGCATTTTCTTCCCCACCTTCTCTTCCTCCTGACCTTGAAAAAGTCTCTCTCAGTGCACCACTGGCTTCCCTGGATCCCAGCTTGGTGGCTGCCAGGTCGCACTCCGCTAGCCTAAGCATGTTGTGGGCTCAGGCCCTGCATCTGATTGCAGAAGACTTAATGCATCGTTAGGCTGGTGTAGTGAATCATTAGCATCCTGCTCCAGCTTTCATTGTCTGTTTCATTTCCTGCTCTTGGAAACCCCTGAATCATTCTGTCACAGACTGAATAACAAACTGCATCCCTGTCAGCTTGTGTTACCCAAGAATTCCTTGTCGGCCTTGGCAAAGGTTGACTTTGCTTGAGGTGTGGCCAGGACACCTTTGCTTCTACCAGAGATGTTGCTTATGAGTGGGTTCAAATATTTTACAAGCCAGCACAACTTGTGAGACCATCCCCCATTTGGCATATTAGTGTATCTTCTTTAGGGGCTACTAACACAGCCCCTTCTTAAATGCATTCCTGTGGCTGACCCAAATGGCATGTTCTAGCTGCTGGCTCAGGGAATTCAGTCCAGAGTCCTTCCTCAGTGGGTAGATTGGTTTGTGCATGAAATAGGTTTCAAGGAGTGTCCTCTCCTCTCTCTTGGCTGAGTAATAATATTGGAATAGTGCTGTCGTGCTTTCTCTTCATGAGGGTGTAAAAGGCTGAACGGAAGCATTAACTGCAGCTTTAAAGCATTTCCATAGTAAAATAAATCTAATTGAGCAGTTATTGCACTAGCTTTTTAATTTGTGGAAGAGATTAGGAAATAACTTTCAGCTTGCTCTGGCAGAGCACTCCCCTAGGACGTGTCCTGGGCGCCTTGGCATCGCTCTTTGGGTTCTCGTTCCCTCCCTCTCTAATTGTCCGGTCACATTTGACTGATGCAGAGTTCAGCTGGCAAAATAATGGAAGAATCTCCATCTGTGAGCATGCTTGATGGAAACCTCAGTTCACAGGAGAAGAGGCAGAGTGTCATTCCTGCCTTGCAGAGAGAAACCACAGTGGAGAGATGTAATTTGCCTTTCCTCCCGATGAGTCTGATGGGTATTGCTCCTTCCCTGTGACATGATGCAGCGCCAGAGGATGCTGCATTGAAGATAGTGGCAGAGTTGGCAGTGCTGTGTGTGAATGGCTTCCAGAGTCCCATCTTCACCCTTCTCTCTTGGGTTGGAGGCTGTAGTGGTGGGGTCGTAGGTGAGGGGAACTTGCAAGCCTTGGGAGAGTGCAACTTTGTCCGTGTCAATGTGAGAGGATGGAAGACACCCTTAAAGGAAAACACTTCACACAAAGAGAGATTTCCTCCATAAAGTTAAGAGCAGCCTGGAGGAATCAAAGCAGCTTTCCTCAAGAATGTTTGAAGTAAATTTTGGAGGTTAGGAAGTGAAGTCTGCTCAGCATGGGCACTTTGGCAGGGTTGGAAGTGAGAATGGCACTGAGGAATGGATCTGCTTGGAGTCAGGGTGCGGAGGCTTTAGAGCCCTGGTGAGAGGTCTCTGGGGGATGGCTGGGGTGGAAGGGTCCCCCTGCCTCAGGGAATCACACCCACAGTTTCTTCAGCATGGCTGGAAGATGCTCTGGAGGAGCTTCACTTGACCCTTCTGGCAGTGACTGTAAGCAAGGAGCCTTTGCAGTTCCCTGGTGTTGAGTTCAGGGCAGGGCCAGTGGAGCAGATTCTGAAGTGTTTGTCTGGCCTTCTGTGAATAGATGAGAAAAATGTGTGCATGTGTGTCAGGTCATGCCAGTGTCAGCTGTTCCAGCTTGCCCTGGCACTTCCTCTGTTCCACCATGCCATGCTGTAGGGATGGGAGTTTCCAGGCTGGCTCAGGTAGGCTGGCTGAGGCTTTCAGGACTGCTGCCACGTTTGAACTTACAGCTGCGAGCAGCTCTTCTAGGGAAAACAGACTTAGGCTGTTCCTGGCAGGGGATTAACAGGGGTTTGTGCCTGTGGCTGAAAGAGCTGTGTACATGGCAAAAAGTGAGCTGGTCTGAATTCTTTTTTCTCAGGAAGCTTGTTCCTCTCCAGAAGCAGCTCACCAGCCTGAGGGAAGTCTAAATGGAGGGGGAGGAGGTGCGTGGCTGCAGTAGGTATTGATTTGCATTTGTGAGAGTCCAAGCTAGAGTCCACAACTGCTCTGTCCTCTCTCTGCTCTGTTCTCCCAAATTAAGCTTTTCCTGGTCCCCTTCTTTCTCTAGAGCCTCTTTGCCCATAAGCTCCTCTGTTTGTGGAGCTACAAGATCTGGCCTATATCCACTCCTGCTACACTACATTTCCTTGTTTTTTCTGGTGTGTGCTGCTTTTGTTGCCAGTGCTTAATTATACCACCCTGTGTGCCCTTAGCCCTGCTTGCCAGCATCTGTGAAGTGGGACGTGCTGAAACGTCTGAATTTGGCACAGGGCTTAGGTTTCTCTGGAGATGTCAAGGGGGAATTCAGGAAGGTAAGTCTGAAGCAGAGTCCAGCGCAGGGGAGCTGTTGTCTTCTGGGTCTGCATCCATCGATACAGGCTGGCTGATGAGAGTCTCTGATGGCTTTGAGCTGCCCTTTAGCTCTATCAGCAGGCGGAGTCCTGGGGACTCAGTGGCCTCTCTAGAGGTATGTCTAAAAACACACAGAGAGAATGTTTGCCAGGAGATAACTGCATTCCAGGGAGTGACTCTTTTGTCTTGCTAAAATCGAGGAAATCTGATCAAAGTGCAGCCTTACTTTAGACTTTTTCTCCTCCTTTTTGACTTTGTCCCTGACCTACATATTGGATCCTGCCATGCTGGCTGGAAGTAATTGAGATGGTAGTGTTAGGCTATTTACCAAGCTGTTCACTTGAAAATAACCTTTCTGTGTCCAGTCCACACCTGCTCTGGGATAATTTTGGAGGCAAATAACAAAGCACCATTAACCCTTTCAGTCACGAACAACCCATTCAAGATGTAAGTGCAGAGTGAGGTTAAACAACCTCTGCAGATGCTGGGAGGAATCTGTGACACAGGCTATGCCCTGCTTGCCTTTCCCAGCTCCGTGGATGATTCCAGCAGGCTACTGAAGCCAGGCCCTCGGCGTGTCCGCATCCAAACGAGGACACTTGGACCTCCTTGTAAAAGCTCCCACTGGGCGGTTGTTGGTTTGGTGTTGAGTCTGCTGGGCCAGAAGCTATGCTGGAAAATCTGTGCATGGAGGGTATTTTCTTTGTTATCCCACTGGTTCTTTCTGATTGAAGGATCTGTTTTCAAGGGGCTGCTAGTCAGTTGCCTAGAAAACTTGCTTTCCTTTAATTAATCATGATGAGTTTAGTCTGGAGGTCTTGTAGGAAAGAGCAAGCGAGCATATCCTTGGCTTCTTTCCCTTGGAAAAAAAAAACCCAACCAACCCACCAAGCAGGGGTTCATGTCTGAAACTGCAGCTCTTTTGTCTCCCCAGGTCGACATCCTTCTCTGTCCTTCGGGTTTTAATTTTACGAGCCCTGCGCTTGCAGAGGTAGATCCAGTTTGAAGTCCATCCAGGNTCAAGTTGTGCCAGGGAAGATTTAGGTGGGGTATGAAGAACAGTTTCTTCCTCAGAAGGGCTGCAAGCCCTGGAACAGGCTGTTCAGAGCACTGATGGAGGCCCCATCTGTGGAGGGACTGAAAAGCCTTAGAGATGTGTTGCAGAGGGGCATGTTTTGTGGTGACCTGACAGTGATGGGTTGGTGGCTGGAGTTGATGATTTTAAAAGTCTCTTCTAACCAAAACAGTTCTATGATTCAATGCAATTGATCTATATTCCTTGAGTCCCAGTAAGGGTTACAGAGATGATCCT
>VWYK01022664.1:0-11702 GCA_013399775.1 Semnornis frantzii | reverse complement strand
AAAAAAAAAAAAAGACTTAATCCCAAACTACCAGTTAGCTGGGAGCTCCTCAGGTAGGTGTAAGCTTTTCAACACAGCTGCTCCTGCAATGGTGAACAGCCTACCAGTCCTGCAGTCATGCGGGCTGAAAGTAGAAAGGGAACACTGTACAACAAAAGGAATAGGAAAGTATTTTATATGGGACAGATGTTAAGACATTGATTTTTTTAAATCAGTCTTCCCTCCTGTAATGATGTTTGCTTTTACACCAAGCACCAGGCAAGCCTGCCTTTCTGAACACTGGTCAGAACCCCTCCTGGGCCTGCTGCTACATCTGCCATCCAGAGCAGTCAGCACCTTGGCATTGAGCCACCCGCATCATAAAAACCTCACATAGTTCACATTTTCAATCCCATCAGAGCATACAAGTTACACACAGATGGTTAGAGGAACCCAACAAATGAGACACCCAGGTCAATAAATGAGAATGCAAACAAAGCCCCAGAGAGGAATGTTTCTTTTCACCATTTTCATAGCAGTTTCCCTATCCTTGAATCATCATCATAGGGGGCCTACAGGAAGGCCAGGGAGGGACTATTTACAAGGTCTTGTAGTGACAGGACTAGGGGCAATGGGTTTAAATTGGCAGAGGGAAGATTTAGACTGGATGTTAGGAGGAAGTTCTTTACAGTGAGGGGGCTGAGGAACAGGTTGCCCCTCCCTCCCTGGAGGTGTTCAAGGCCAGGTTGGATGAGGCCTTGAGTGACCTGTACTAGTGGGAGGCGTCCCTGCCTATGGCAGGGGGTTGGAACTAGATGATCCTTGAGGTCCCTTCCAACCTTACCATTCTATGATTCTATGATAATTTTTTTAATGGATGTGATTTCATACACAATGTGAAGCCATACACCACCAATAGGAGAAGGAATAGTTGTAGAAAGACCACATTGGGCCATCTGGTAAAGCTGAAGTGGACAGCCCTACTGGATACAGATTTATCTCCTGATCTTTTATGCCTTTGAACTGAGTGACAACACTACTAACACACGGGTAAAGAGCATATGGAGCTCAGGGTGAATCTACAGAAACACATTGAGGTGCTGGAGCATGTCCAGAGAAGGACAAGAAAACTGGTGAATAGAGAACAGCTCTGGTGAGGGGTGGCTGAGGGAACTAGGGTTGTTCAGCCTGGAGAAGAGGAGGCTGAGGGGAGACCTCATTGATCTCTAGAACTCTCTGAAAGGAGATTGTAGTGAGGTGGAAGTCAATCTCTTCTCCCTAGTATCAAGTGACAGGAAGAGAGGAAATGGCCTGAAATTGTACCAGGTCAGGTTTATGTTGGATATTAGGAAAAATTTCCTGACTGAAAAAGTGGTCAGGCATTGGAACAGGCTTCCCAGAGAGGTGGAGGAGTCACCACTCCTGTAGAAGTTCAAAAAGCACATAATGATCCCATAAAAAAAACCCAAAACAACACAACATCAAAAAACCCCCACACAAACCAAAAAAGTCTCTCCTGTGAGGATCAGGTGTCCATCTTCACCTTTTACTTGTTCATAAAAATACCAAAGTCTTCACATAACTACATAAGCAAGCTGGTGCAGTTAACATTGAAATAAGACATGACCTGAATGCTATCACAATCACATCACCTGAATATTATCATCACAGTCAACTCTTTTATGTTTCCATTTTCATTTAACTTCAATTCAGAATAAAAGACCTGTGCATACAATTAATGTAATGTATTATTAAATTCATAAAACACTACACTCACTTTTGGTTGGCTAACATCATGTGCAAAACTATAAAAATTGAATTAAGACAAATTCAAAATGCTCTTTGTTTTTCTGTTGGTTTAATTTCCATTTTTCATGTTTTTTTTCCAGAGGTTGGTTTTAGCCTATTACACACAATACCTGTTTCTTGCCCTGTCAATCATTTGGCCATATATTTTACTGTTCATTGACACTTGCAGATCTTAAAAGGTTTACATTCTGCAGCAAGTAATGTGAAATACATTTGTTGGTCTTAAAAAAACCACCAAAACAAAACAAAAAGCAAACAAAAAAATCCCCAGAGTCTTTCAGACACCAGCTCTAGTTAAATCAGGGAAGTATTAAAATTTCTGCTAGCTTTGTGCAGCAGGGTACAGCACAGGGGGGTTTCAGACACTAATGGGAAGCTGGTGGCAAGGACTGCAACCATTACCTGCAACAGATCAAGATTTTTAAACACATCACTTCTTTTTCAGTCATTAGTGTCTTCATAAAACAACATCATGCTTTGTTTTCTTGATCAAAGCCGCAGACTTAGGAGTTTGAAAATAAATATCACTTTGGTGTTTTCCTTTCAAAACACATCAGTCTCACAGGCAGGCTAATCTTTGGTGATGTATTATGATGGATTGTGCTTATCCATGCAAATTGTCTAGATAGACAGTTTACCACTCATTAGAAGGAGTTATTCTCACACACATATGCACCACATGCATGCTTACACATGAGTGAGAGTTAGATGGACTTAAGTATTCACAGATGAGTCCTGAGGGAATGCTGTTTTCCCTGCATGGATCGCAGGGCTGGAAGCAGCAGTTTGGTTGAGGCTTAGGAGGCAACTAACATCTCCTGGACATCTAACACCTGGGATACCTCCCATATCTACAAAGCACATCATCGCAGGCCACACAGACAAACTGAACTACTCTGGAACAGCAAACAGTGAGCCTGAAGGTCTACCTTTGCAACTCATTGCATCTTGTATGACCTTCTCATTGGTTTCCTACCTCACTAGCTGCATTTATAACACCTTTACACACTGATCATTATTCACTAATTTACTGAAGCACTTCTCTCCATTTCTTGAGCAATAATATCTTGCTTCTGGAACTCAGTGGAAGCTTTGAGTAAAGGCATGCTTCAGAGTGCTCAAGCATCTCCCTTCAAACATATTACAGTTCTGACTTAAATTTAAAACAAAAACTAGAGAGGAAAGAGTTAAACTCCCCACACTTTGTATCAATTAAATGTTCTTTATTTCCTTTTTGCTTCCTCTCTTCTCTGCTATATAAAAGAGAGACTCAACATAATGTAAATTTGGGAAAAGTTTGATATTCCAGAAAAAAAGATAGACTCCTTCAGCTGGGGAAGGAAAAAAAGCTATCAGTGAAATTACTAACCACAGTTAATCCCCTATTAAATCCCTATGCAGTCATATTAAAACAAATACCCGATTAATTATATTCTTGTGTGTTGTGATCCAGAATACTTTATTTATCGCTTTAAACTGCATCTACAGTTAAACATCTAATGAGCTGTAGCTTTCTCTAGTAATACAGATAATCTCTTTTGTAGAGAATTAGTTCTTGGAAAGTAGAAATGCACCTTTCCTCAAATTCCATTTTATACTTTCCATTCCCAGGAGAACATGGAGTGGTTCACAAGGAAGGAAGAGGGAAAGACAGATTAAGGATGTTACAGTAATATTCTTTTGTTCAACATCTGCATGCTAGAGAGATTACACAATCTTCAGCAGATCAGCAAAAGAAGATTTGAAGTGACTAGCACTAAACCTGAGCAACTGAAACACTTCTCTGTCTTCCCTACGTCCCACCCCAACCCTTCCAGGTCCTCGGCTAAGAAATATTCCAAATCCCACCCAGCTGTTAGGTTACTTTTTTCCACCTTCTAAAAAACACTGAATGCCATACACTCGTGACATTGAAATGAGAGAGGAGTTAGCAGCACAGAGTCAAAATAATCCAGCACCTGCTGGGAGAAGACAAGGGACTGTCTTTTCCCACAAGATCCAGCACAATTCTAGGAAGAATTCTGAAATTCCACAAAGCACAGCCAACATCTAAGTTTTTTTGCACTGAAATCCCAGAACACCTAACACAGAACTGCAAGTTTCCACAATTCTCATCAGCAACACAGTCCATCCAGAACAAGAAGAATCTTTGAGCTCACAAAACCAATGGAGGAGCCCCAAAGCCTTTTTCCCCCTCCAATGTAGCAAACATGGAGACAGCAAAGGTTTTACAGCACGTAAAAGAGAGGTACAGCTGACTCTGCACAAGTGTTGTTGGGTAACACGGTTTAGGAGGTATTTGACATGCCAAAACCAATTTTCCATCATATTCATGATCAGACAGATGAGCAAGCTGCTAAAATACTAAGGAAACTGCAGCTCCCATTTGCCTGACACGACACTCCAGGCCAAGAAGCACCTGAATTAACGTGGGACATCTCTTCTCTCCATTACATCTAGTATTAATTCGCTTGTTTGTTCCACAGTTTGTGTTTACAGCAACATAACTGGTCTGAGTGGCATGCTACAGCACAAGCAGCCCACAACTCATAATCCTCTAATGACCATAAATCCAGCAAAAAAAAGCTTCAATGACTGGGCTGATGTCAGTGAAGAGAAACTGGTGTAACTTGCTTTCATCCTGGGCAGCTCCTAAGAAACCCTGCCAGGCTGTACCCTTACGGAGAGCAGTACACCTCACAGTCAAACGCCCCAGCATTGCGGCAGAAGGGCAGTTTTACTTCTGTTATGCAAACAGAGAGGATGTTATTCACACCCCATGCAAACAGTGGTATTTCAGCACAAGCTCCGTTGCTAACACTGTAATTCATAAGGTATTGCTCAGTCTGTTGTAAGCTGAACACCAAGAAGACAATGCTGCTGGGAAGTGAGAGGAAAATGATTTTAGTATGGCAAAGACAGGAAAACTCCATTTCAAATGTTCAAACAAAAATATGACAATGAGAAAAATCACTGCACAATCAAGAGTAAATTTTTCTCTTGCTTTCACAAGTGTAGAGAAATCACAACAAACCCATGTGTGGTAGAGCTGAACACAAGGAGGGCATCAGCATATGCAGGGCTCACTGGTATGCTAAGGCAATAAAGATATCGGTGAAGAAAATGTGCAGGGAGACATTTAGGGTGGGGGGGGGAAAGGTTTTGGAAATGATCTGCCATAACTCTGGACCGCAGGCAACATGGTAATCATCATGAGCTGCTTTGGACCTCAGGGGTCATTCTCCTCTTTGGCAGCTTGAGTGTTGCAGCCATAGGAAATGCTGCATGCAGAAATCGCTATGGGGTTAACCCCTGTTTATGTACCACTGCAGCAGGTCATGTCATCAGTGCAGTGGCCTCACTTTTCACGGAAACAAAGCCCTGAGACTCCTAAAAAGCACACTAGCCATATCCTAAAGACAGATAAGATTGATTTTACTACTTGCCTCAGAATCCTTTGATTATATGCTTAAAATACATTACAATTAATAATGACCAATTTTCCCAAGATTTATCTTGTAAATAGCTCTTTTGTTAAATTTCTTGTGATTTTAATATTTGCCACCTAACATTTCGCATGTGATCAAGAACGCCAAAGTGCAGCTTTGACCCGATGCATAGTAATGTGGTGTGAAGCAACCAGAGTTGATTTGCTGGGCATCACTGAGACATAATGTGAAGGAATACTGTGCTCGATTTACAATCAAAATGCCTCAGCTTTCTCTTTTGTGATATCTGCAAATCGCTGAATAATGTGGTTCACTGACCAAGTGAATTATTTTCAAGGAGTTTGACACATCTTTAATTACAAGATATGTAAAGATGAAATGGAAACGCACTGCGTGTATTTCTTTATGGCTGCTGAGCTTTCCTTATGGAAAAGCACCTGTTTTCATTAAACTGTCTCTAGAAGGCATAAAATGTACAAGGTATAGGTTGACAATATATTTCTCAGCACACATAACTTGGCAGCTGAGCAACCTTATAAGGTATGGATCAACTATGTATACATATTGTCTCTACACACACGAAGCTACACATGCATAAAAATACAAATATGCAGAAAATAGATTTCTTTCTACTGAGGTCTTTAAATGTAGGCAGCATACCAACAGTATAGTAATGTTTCTCTTGCAACTGAGGAATACAAGAGAAAATAAATCACATCAGGTCTTCTTTTACTAAACATTTATGTGCCTTTTATGCTTCAAAACCCAGGAATTTGCATGCTGACAATGATTATGTAAATGCCCTGTTTAGAGAATCAGGTCTCAGAGGATTCCCCAGCTGAAAGCAATTCTCCTTTAAAGGTTTCATCATAGTCCAAAGCAGTGGTTCTTAAGACACTGTTTTCAGTAATGCAATAACTACCCTCTTAGATGATTGCCTTTTGCTTTCCTCAAGTAGTGAGACCTTCTTGCTTCACAAGAGCAGCCCCCAGTAAAGAGTCTCCATTTGCTGATTTTGAAGGGCTGTAGCAGATGGCAACCATGATTTAAACCTCCACTTTGGGCAAAATGTTGCAGTATTGATTCAAATGACCAAGCTCCATAGCCAAGTCTGCTTGGAGGTGGGTCTAGATGACTTCTCAAGATCACTTTTAACCCAAATTATGCCATGATCCCACAACCCTCAAATAGCTAAGCCCTCCAGGCTGGGGTGGACATGCCACAGAAACACTTATCTAATACTATTCTATAATCTCATCCTGAGCAGTTGGACTACTCAGATCATTTAAGTCAGGGCTGCAAGGTTTCACCTGAAGTAAAGATTCAAAACATGCATGCCATCAGTGTTATTGAAGGGTGTCTTGGGTTTGGTAGTGACCATCACGAAGAATGTGTGGCTTCTCAGCACCTATTCGTTGAGGTGTTGTGTTTGAAAATTTCAAAACCTTGCTACCAAGGACTAGAGCAGAAATACACAGATATAAAGCACTGGTGAAATTTGCACAACTTAGAATGCAAATTGGAGCACGCTGCCAAAGAAACTAGTTTCATAGAAGAAAAAGCTGCTGTAATGATCGTGGAGTTTTTCCATGCTTAAAGCACCTAATATGAAAAGACATCCCTAAAATGTATCCTATTTCAACAAGAAGATCATTTAAAAATAAGGCCCATAAGAATTAATTATGAAATGATAAACTGTTATGTGTTAATCTGACTTGCTACAAAATTCCTTCATTTGTTCAAGTAGGAAGATAACTTGGAAGGAAATACAGCACCAGTTCTCCTCAGTCCACAGATGGAATGAATCCACATCTCTTCTGGTTTTATACACCTGCAATCTCTGCATGGGAATGCAGAACCTAAGGGATGTGTTTCACTTATTAAAAACATTTCCCTGCCATTCCTCTCACTTTAAAATAGATATATAATTTTCTAGTTGAAAACCCAAGCAAGCAAGCCACTATTCTCTGCTACTGAAAAGCCAGACTCTTGATTTAAAGTGAGACAGAAAGCATGAACTAAAACCTGAGCTAAATCGATTGCTCTGCTTCCACAATTATTCCTCTCCCTCCCCACATGTGCACTGTCACAGAAGACACCCCAACCAGGAACCCTCACAAACAGCAGGTTCTCACGTGGACTCCTGCATTGCCACCTGGAGAAAGTACACACAGAGTGACTGTGACCACACACAAATGCTGGTACAGACTGTGTGTGACTAGCTGCAAGGGAGCAGCTCAGCACCACCTTGTTCCTTCATAGCTTTCCACAACTTCAAACTCTTGCATGCTTTCAGGACACATCTTGCACCAAACACTGTCAAAACTATTTGCATTAAGAACAAAACAAATACAGGGTGGACAGGGACAAGCCACCAGTCAGATTTGATATTACTTGGGTCCAGCCACATGAGTAGCCCCGTCTATAAAAAGCTCAGCACAGCTCCATCATTTGTGTATATTCCTACTCTTAACAAACAGATTAGTGATTACAGAGCACAATTTGGTTAATACCATCTTGAATATGCCTGGAGCTGGCATGTGGTGATGTCATGTGCAATGAAGGCACCATGCTTTCCAGGAACACCTCAGCAGCCAGGGATGGATGCCCTGCCTGGAGCACTCCTGTCCTCTTGAGAAAGATTTGGCCTTGGAAGAATAATTTGGTTAGTGCAGTTAGTGCTAAGCAACAGAAAATAGGTAACAGGCTTTATTTCTCAAACATATTAAGTTGTCTCTAAGCAAGGATACCAGGCATTTGCAGACAGACCCCTGAAGTCAGAGAGCATCCAGACAGTGCAATGACAATGTAGTCTAAGAACATTTAGCTACAGAACAGAGTAGATCTGTTTGGTGTCAGCCCACTGGACTGGTGCGCAGCTCAGCACTACCCTGAGACATGAATGCAAGCACACCATCTCCTCACGTGCTTTGATTTCTTCTGGAGAGAAACCAAGGTGCAGAGAAGCAGGAAACCACAACATGCTCCCAGAGGTGCTGCAGCCTGAACAGGCAGTGGCCCAAGATCACAGGGCTTACCCAAAAGGCTTTACTTCCCTTTGCGCCAGCACAACCACACGGACCTTGTGCTATTTCAAGGAATCCTTTTATTCCACCAGCTGCTACTACTGAGGTCTGAAACTGAGACCTGGTAAGTGATCTCATGGATGAGTGCAAAGCTCACAAGCTCTCGTGTCTTAGCAGAGGAGAAGAAAACCTCTGTTTAGCTGTGCCAGAATAAATGAAGTGCAAAGGTAGCTGGGATGCCTTCGAAGCTGTTTAGTGTCGGCAGTCAATTCGAATCACTCTGAAGAAAAGCTTAATATATCTCAGGGAAAGTTCTAAGCCCCACTGACTTGAAACTATTTTTGTGCTTCTGTGATCCCAGGCTGCTCTGTACTGCAAGGACAAGGACTGGCTGCCACACGTTCCTTCAGCTGTTCTCTCCACACAGCAGTGAGAGGATCTTTCCCCAAACAATTGTGGGGCTTTACAGATACCCCACACTTATTGTGCAGCCTGGGTGTAGTCTGCCAGGGGCAGAAGCAGAACTTCCCTTGCTATTCTACGGCAGTTCTTCAAAGGGGTCATCTGTAAATGCCACTTCGTCTGTGCTACTGCTGAGTTCAGATGGGGAAACTGAAAGGAGAAAAAAAACATCAGTGCGGGACGGTGACCAAGAGTTCAGATTAATTTATGCTTTATCATTTAAGGACAATTATGCAAAACCATTGCAACGTTTTTCTGCCAGGAAACTGAAAGAAAAATATTTGGAATCTGGTAATTCAGATTTATAGCAATAACCATGCTCCAGTGGAATCATCAGCTTGCAACTCTTCATTTAGGAACTTAACCAAGGCATACTGTTTTTTAATTCATCTGCATAAAACCTCTGGGTCTGGAGTGTAGGACCCAAACCCAGTGAGATAGTAACATATCTGCTTTGAAAAGATATCCATGAGCACTGAATAATAAAAAAAAAAAATCAGTCACTCTCCATACTTCAGCCCACATACACTTCAGGAAATTCTGCAGATGACACAAAAGCAATTTCACACAGAAGAATGACAAAACTCCCTATCTCAGGCTCCGGGATGAGCACCAGTAACTACAAAATACATCCTCTTCTCAAAACCAGTCAATGATTACTGGGCAAAATAAATTATTTCATGAATAATGCTGCCTCTTTATTTCTTCCTTTACAAATAATTTGTAAAATTAACAGCACCACATCGACAGACTTCTAGAAAAATAATTGATCCCACTGCCCTGGAGAGGAGCCACTGTACTGGATGCTGGCAACAATTAGATTTTCATGCATATTACTTCTGCTCTCAGAAGGCTGACGCCAATGCACACATGCAGGCTTATGTGAGCAGCTCCAGTGGAAAAAAAAAAATTAAAGAAAACAAACCAGAGAAGTTATCATACAGTATAAGACTTGTTGATTTCTTTGCCACCTTTTGTGCTAAAGAAAATAAACCAGTTACTTGGTCAACATATGCTACCAATAAGTTGGGCTAATTAATGGCAGACTTGCTGAGAACTCTAGAAGCCTTCCCTGTCAGCATAGGAAAGGAGGCCAAGTTGGCTTCAGATGTTTAAAGTTACTTGCAGGAAAGTACCTAGCCAGGTTGAGCGGCAAACCCTGCACGTTTTTCAGAAAGTGAAGACAAAAAAGGGAATGCTAGTTCAAGGAATGCCAGGACCCATAAGAAGGTATGTTGAGACTATCTGTGTGAAAGTAGTGCGACATCTCCACTTCTCTGAAGTAGATTGTCTTCCCAATGTAATGGCTACCATAAATGATGAAGAAATAAAGAAACCCTTTTTAATACACGGGAGTTTTTTAGGAGGTTGGAAATAGCTGATTACAGTCTATTTAGGTTTTTAATCACAAAATTGTTAGGGTTGGAAGGGACCTCAAAGTTCTTCTAGTTCAAATACCCCTCTCGTGGGCAGGGATACCTTCCACTAGATCAGGTTGCCCAGAGCCACATCCAGCCCAGCCTTAAAAACATCCAAGTATGGGGCCTCCACCTTGTCCCTGGGCAACATGTTCCAGTGTCTCAGCACCCTCGTGGGGAAGAAAGTCCTAAAAAGTCTGCCAATTAGTCTAACTGCCCAATGGCTTCAATGTTGCTTAAAATCTGGACATTTGTACATGGTTCAAGGTGAACAGCAGCAAGTGGTACAATAACCTGGAAGTTACACAAATCAGTTATGTACTAGTAGGGTAATCCTGACCTTATTAACTACGCAAGGCTTTTTTTTTTTCTAAATCCCAAGAAGTCCAAGCTATTTAATTAAAATGGTTGTGTCCTATCATCCAGAATCTCAGGTTTATAAAGATTAAAATGAAATTAATGGAGTCTTAAGGCTGATTTGCCTTCCCAGGACTTGTCAGCACAGCTACTAGAGATCTTCTCTTCCTGAAAAAAAATGCATTTTCCCCAGCTCCCACATCTAAATTTTTGGTACAGCAAACTGTGTCATCAGCACTGCCTGAGTGTGTGGGGAAGAGGCTCGCTATGGTACCAAGATCCTGCAGGCATTTAAGAAATTATTTGGGACAATTTTTTGTTGTTTTGTTCATTTAAGGGGAAAGATGGAGGAATTTCAGAAGTCTATCAACATAGATCAGTCACCACCAAGTCAGCAGGCATCAAACATCCTATTTCCTCTGGCTTTCAATGAAAAGAAAGCATTAGCTGCCCAGATTTGCCTTTCTCTTTCTTCTAAAATACTAACAAAACCGAAACTACCATTCAGAAGTGCAGGGAAGTAGAATACTATTAAAAACAGCTTTCTATGCACAAGGTAATGCATATGACTTCTTTCAGAGGAGGATTAACTTCTTCATGTTTAAAGAAAACTAGGGCAAGCAGAAATGCAAGCATGGAAATCTAAAAATATTCTCTTAGTCCAGAGCAAAGTAATTCTATATGAAATCAGGGGGATAAGAAGTAGAACATCTCCAAAAGAAACATGCATACATTGAAGACATGGAAAGAAAAAGTGTGGTTTGAAAATGCTAGGTACATTGCATTAAACAATAAAAATGTTATGACTGAGTAAAATATTATTTTGAAGAGCTGAGCCCTAGGTAACTTTCCACACCATACACTGTCAATCAAGGAACACATCCAACCAAGCTGAAGCCTTGTAGACATTTCAGCCCACAGTTGAGGGAGTGCTGGTGAGCACATTTGTCCATGGATTAAAGGGAAAGAGGGGATATAAAATGATAGGAGATGCCCTTACAATTGAATTTTAGGTAGAGATGGAAAAAGTTCCTAACATTCAAAGATGCACCTATGTATCACTCTGGACAGTGGCTAGAGAAGCAACCAACTGATCCATTAGCTCCATTGATCTATCTTTGCAGCTGACATGCTGGGGAAAAGAAACTACTCAAGAATGAAGAATACCAGACTGGCTCATTAGAACTGTGTGCTGGTTTGAG
>VWYK01022637.1:0-14859 GCA_013399775.1 Semnornis frantzii | reverse complement strand
GAAGGGGACCTACTGGAAGGCTGGGGAGGGACTATTGACAAGGGCTTGTAATAACAGGACAAGGGGCAATGGGTTTAAACTGGCAGAGGGGAGATTGAAACTGGATGTTAGGAGGAAGTTGTTTGCAGTGAGAGTGGTGAGACACTGGAACAAGCTGCCCAGGGAGGTTGTGGCTGCTCCCTCCCTGGAGGTGTTCAAGGCCAGGTTGGATGAGGCCTTGAGTGACCTGTACTAGTGGGAGGTGTCTCTGCCTATGGCAGGGGGTTGGAATTGGATAATCTTTGAGATCACTTCCAACCTTACCATTCTATGATTCTATGATTCTATGATTTATACATGTAATATTATTTTGATTTTATTACCAAGATTACATTCCCATGAAAATATTCACAGTGGCCATCTGTTCTTCATGTGAAATTCCACAGATTTAATTGGTATTGTGTGTGCTGAAGAGCTTCCATTACTATGTTTATCAGTGGTAGAAATAGACTGACTGTGCTTAGAAAATACATTTTTATAGGCAAAAAGAAAATTTACTTAATTTCCATTAACCAAAGGAGAAGTTAATCTGGTCATATTCATAGTCCTTTTATTTATTTCCTTCTGAGAATCAAAGCTTTTCAAGCTTTTTTCCTGCTACCTGACTGAATAACAGTTTTGTTTCCAGTGCTCACTGGAAAACTATTCCCTGCCTGATCCCCATGATGCCCATGTATGAAGTAGAGCACACAGCTGATAGGGAGCCAGATCTTGCCACTCTCAGGCCTTTGCAAAGCAGAGAACTGAGACCTGGTACCTCTCTTACACCACCCACAAAAGTGCATTCACTGCAGATAAGGGAAGTATTTTTGTTTTTCACTGGTGGACATGGATGAAAGTGTTTACCTGGAAGCATGTTTCAAAGTGGAAGCAAACAGACAGGTAACCCAATACACATATTACAAATCAATATTTAACCATAAGAATATATTATTTAGGCTTTAATATCTTGGTTATTTTGTATGTCTCTTTAGATTAAAAACTGACTCTCCCCTTATTAAGATGCAGTTTCATTGTTGAAGAAGCTGGCTCCGCCTCTAATGATTCTACAAGCATTTTCCTGTCCTCAGGAATTGCCCTGATGCTCCTTCAGTTTTGCTGACACAATCATTTGTACGACCACACCACAACCAAGATCACAACTGCTGCCTGGTAGTCTTCATTTGCAGTTAAATAAGAAATTTTCTGACAAAAAAAAAAAAAATGCAGATTTTGCATGTTGACAGGTAAGGCTTGGGAGTCCTAGATATGATGTTTTATGCATATTCATTGATTCAACAAAACCATTTAGCACAGTCATATGCTTATAAATCATAGAATCACAGAATGGTAAGGGTGGAAGGGACCTCGAAATCATCCAGTTCGAACTCANATCTTCATGGCCTTCTCTGCACCCACTCCAACAGTTCCATGTCCTTCCTGTGCTGAGGGCTCCAGAACTCTACACAGTATTCCAGATTATTATTAAATCCACATTCTTATTAAAAGAATTAAGCCTCAGTTAAATATTGTTCCATTTATTTCAGTTGACATGACACACACACCTGTGCTGCAGTTCACTTAAGTTATACCTCATTTTCTGAAGTTTCCCTATGATGCAGGATCACCATAGAATCATACAATCATAGAATCACAGAATGATAAGGTTGGAAGGGACCTCAAAGATCATCTAGTTCCAACCCCCTGCCGTAGGCAGGGACACCTCCCACTAGCACAGGTCACTCAAGGCCTCATCCAACCTGGCCTTGAACACCTCCAGGGAGGGAGCAACCACAACCTCCCTGGGCAACGTGTGCCAGTGCCTCACCGCCCTCACTCAAAAGACCTTCCTCCTAACATCCAGTTTAAAACTCCCCTCTGCTGGTTTAAACCTGTTACCACTTGCCCTGTCATATCAAGACCTTGTCAATAGTCCCTCCTCAGCCTTCCTGTAGGCCCCCTTCAGATACTGGAAGGCTACTCTAAGGTCTCCTGGAAGCCTTCCCGTCTCCAGGCTGCAGAGCCCAAACTCTCTCAGCCGGTCCTCATAGGAGAGCTGCTGCAGCCCTCTGATCATCATGAAATACGTGTTTTGATTAAAGAACTTAACAGTGACTCTACTATTCTATTCTTTGATTCTGATCCAGAATACTAGACCATCATTAGCCAAAAATCTTTGGAACATTTAGCCATTCACAAAAGACAGGAGATGATATTGTTAGAAGTTTTTTGGCTTTTTTTTTTTTTTTTAATCATTTTGCCACCACAGTATTGTGTATATTATAATAGTGTAGGTTTGTGAACTACATTACACTTAAACAGCTCTGGGAATTTTCATGACGAATTATCAGCCATTGATTCAATTAAGCAAAGATTGGTTTGCTTGACTGGAAATGAACCAACAATGGCTTCAATGTGTATTATAAATATTCTTGGTTGGAAATGTGTTATTATGTGTCATTTGTATTTCTGCTGTTTTGAAAGAGTAGATCAGTTATCTAGTCTCCATACTGAATAATTAAAAAAAAAAAAAGCAGTGTTCCCTATTAAATATTTAATCTCTTCAAAATTATACAGTCCTAATATATATCAGTTAAATGCATACATTTATGGTAGGCCACTTTTATTAAACCAAATTAAATATTGAATCAAATTTAATAATTAAACTCAATTACTTAGCATATCGATTTAATGGATAACTTCAATTTATGCCACCATACTCAAATAACAGCGGAATAAATATTGAATGGGTTAAAAGTAACCATACTTATCTGCTGCTAGCAATGCTTCTAAACTCAAGAACTAAGAGCTGGTTGCACATGAATGTACACAGATGTGTACTTCTCTCTCCTGATCTCCTGAAACTGGAAAAGAGACTAATTTCTGCTGCTCTGCCTGCCTCTGTGAGCCATTATAGGCAAAGAGGGCAGTAGGAACAGTGTGTACATAGTGGGTGTAGTGCTTGGGTGTAGAAAATTCATTAATAAGTTTTTTAAATATAGTAACAAAGAACTCAGTGGTGCCTGAGCTGGAACAGTCCTCACTGAGCTGGAACAGTCCTCACTGTCAGTACAGATTGTGAGAGCAGGTGAGAGAAAGCAGGCCTGTGGAAAAAGATTTGGGGGTGCTGATGGATGAGAAGCTGGACATGAGCAGGCAGTGTGAGCTTGCAGGCCAGAAGGCAAATCACAGCCTGGGCTGCCTCAAAAGCAGTCTTGCCAGCAGAGCCAGAGAGGGGATTCTGCCACTTTGCTCTGCTCTGCTGAGACCTCACCTGTGGTGTTGTATCCAGCTCTGGAGCCCTCAGTATAGGAAGGATATGGAGCTGATGGAGCAGGTCCAGAGGAGGGCCATGAAAGTGGTCAGGGATTTGCGCAGCTCTGCTACAAAGCCAGGCTGAGGGAACTGGGGGTGTTCAGCCTGGAGAGGAGGAGGCTCCAGGGAGATCTGAGAGCATCCTACCAGTACCTGAAGGGGGCTACGAGAAGCCTGCAGAGAGACTGTTTGCAAAGGGCTGCATGGACAGGACAATGGCTTCAAACTAGAGCAGAGCAGATTTGGATTGGATATTAGGAACAGGCTCTTTACTACGAGGCTGGTGGAACACTGGAACAGGTTGCTCAGGGCGGTGGTGGAGGCCCTAATCCTGGAGATATTCAAAGTGAGGCTGGACAGGGCTGTGGGCGACCTGATCTAGTTGAGAATGTTCCTGCTGACTGTGGGGCTATTTGGACTAGATGACCTTTGGAGGTCCCTTCCAACCTGGTGTTGTGGAAGGCTAAAATAGGTCTAATACATGTCCTGGCTTGTCCAGGCATGTTCCCCTGCTCACCCATTCCTCTGCAAATAGGGAGCAATACAGGAAAGAAGACAAAAGGCCTGGAACCACTCGTTCTTCTTTGCAGTGGTAAACAGGGTACATACACATGTTTATGCATAGCCTGTGTTTTTCTAAATATGAGCAAAAGCAAGCCCTGGCTTCACCTAATGTGGTTAGTTTTGGCAAAGTGCCATTCAGATGGGCTAGTCTCTGTAGCCAAATGGAGCCATAAACTCAGTAACTGATAAAAGAGATGGGCAAGGTAATTCACATGCTCTGCCTCACCTTGCTCTGCCATCTTGTGCTCTGCTGCCATGCTCCAGACCAGCTTTGCTGTGCAACAACAAGCTTTGATGCTTCGAGCTTGTCCACCTTCAAACCTCCGTGCCAAGTCTGGAGTCCAAGAGGAGCCAGGATCAGGTCAGAGACCATCTAACCCCCACCCCAGCATCCTGCTAGAGCTCTGGGGAAACTTCAGAAGCCTTCAACAGGTACCAAACTGCTGAGAGCAACCCCTCCAAGTGTTTTGGGCACTGTCTGGAACTATAGTGCAGCCCTGGAAATCTGGAGATCCTATTTTGTGAGTAAATACTCTAAAATCTTCTTTGTTATTAAAGTTGTAATTAAAGCTTTTGCTTCAACTCTCCCTTCAGGTAGCTGCAGACAGCAATGAGGTCACACCTGAGCCTCCTCTTCTCCAGGCTGCACACTCTCAGCTCCTTTAGCCTCTCCTCACAGGGCTGTGCTCCAGACCCCTCACCAACCTTAGTGCCCTTCTCTACACACATTCCAGTATCACAGTATCACAGTATCACCAAGGCTGGAAGAGACCTCAAAGATCATCAAGTCCAACCCGTTACCACAGACCTCAAGACTAGACCATGGTACCAAGTGCCACTTCCAAACTCACCTTGAACACCTCCAGTAGCTCAACATCTCTCTTGAAGTGAGGAACCCAGAACTGAACACAAGCTTGAGCTACACAGCATTTTATATAAACTAAAACATTATGGACAATATTCATCTATTATTCCTTTGGATGTGGTTACAAGCAGCAGGGAAAATCTGATTATCACAGGTCCTAGCAGCATGTACCTGCACTTGGACATTGCTTAGCAAAAATGGACTCATAAGCTGTGATGTGCTGTAGGCTATTTAAGCTATATCCAGAAAAGTGTTCTTTTGAACTGAGCACCCAAAAGTTTGGTGTATGACTTTCATATAAAACAAACACACCAGCACAGAATCACAGAATGTCAGGGGCTGGAAGGGACCTCGAAAGCTCATCCAGTCCAACCCCCATGTCAGGGCAACATCATCTAGAGCAGAGCACACAGGAGTACATCCAGGCAGTTCTTGAATATCTCCACAGAGGAAGATTCCACAACCTCCCTGGGCAGCCTGTTCAAGTCTTCTGTCACCCTCACAGGGAAAAAAAAAATTCAAGTGTTTATATGGAGCTTCCTATGCCTCGGCTTCCACCCATAGCCCCCAGTCCTGACACTGAGCATCAACTAGCAGAGCCTGATTCCGTCCTCTTGGCACTCACCCTTTACACCTTTATAAACATTGATGAGGTCACCTCTCAGTCTCCTCCTCTCCAAACTACAGAGCCTCAGTTTCCTCAGACTCTTTTCATAAGGAAGATATTCCACTCCCTTAATCATTTTTCTGGCTTTGTGCTGAACTTTCTCAAGCAATTCCCTGTCCTTCTTGAACTGAGGAGCCCAGAACTTCATAAGATACCACTTTCATTTCAAATTGTAGTTTAAGAAAGAACTGATTTTTTATTATTTACTTGAATGGTAATTATGCACAGGATGATTGAAAAACAGAAGTGGACAACCAGCAATGGATTAATCCAGATCACCAGCACCTGGACTTTGATAAAGTCAAATTGCCTAATTACAAGTCATAATTTAGCCAACCTTGTAAAATACCTTAAGCTAACTTTATTAAATATGTCCTACATAAAAATGAGAAGGAATAAACAGCATCACAGGGGTAAAATTCAGCTAAAATTTAACTAAGCAACATAAGCTTCAAAAAGAAAGAAAGAAAGAAAGAAAATATTTTAATTATAACTCTGGAGCAAATAGGTAGGAGAGAGCAGGATGAAAGCAGCAGAAGGTTTTTTGCTTCAACTAGTAACATCTAAAATAAAATAATATATGGAAATTATTGCATAAAGAAAGGATTGGGTTTGACATCACTGAGTTTAATGACCAAACAGAATAAAATTCTCCAAAGGCAAGACACTTTTACAAATAATTTCACAATTCAAACCTACGCACAGGGAAGCTCCCTGTGAACTATCATCTCTGAAGCAGGCATTTTGCAGCTTTCCTGCAGCAAGAAAAATCAAAGAAAGTGCTTGAGAGAAGACCTGCAGCTTAACAATTGACCATATTTCTTTCAAATATGTAGCAATACCACCTAAAGCTGTTTGGTCTAGTTTTGTAGTGAGGAAAGAACGAGGACAATCAGCAATTGGGCAGCTGTGGAATTTTCTGATGCTTTCAGGCAGGTTACATTTTCAGAATGGCAAAAGAAAATTTTATTCACTGGGAGTGTATATTCTGAAGAAAAGAAAAAAAAGGGGAGGAGAGATGAAAATAAAAAATTGTTTCAATTGTTATCTATAGTTTATCAGAATTTAAGGGGTTTCCTCCTAGTCTTTCTTGTGTCCTCCAATCATTTTTGGTCCATCTGATAGGCTTTAAGTTTCTTAAATTAAGAAATATAACTTAAGAAATGAGAAAATGCTTCCTTAGTCTCTCTACCTGCTCTATCTGCATCTCAGCTGCTCCCTGGCCTGCTATGGGACCATTCAATTCAAAAGATAAACAGAGAGAGCAGCTCACCTGTGACTCCCATTAAGGGATATTTAGTTGGTGTGAAAAGGGTGAGGGAATAAAGCAGCATACTCCAGGAAGTGAAAAAAGCAGCTGTGCACAGCAATTTTTTTTTTTAAAAAGAAGGATGTAATACAACTTCCTTCAACTTCTTAATTTTCTGAATGCAACATATCAGAAGCACACATCTGCAGGCTTCAGCAAATATTTGCATTTAATATCTGAAGTCCATAAGTGAAACCATATCAGCAGAATTCAGTTGTGTGCTTGCCTTCAGTGCATCTTCATCTTTCTCTCCTCTTAAGCTGCACAAAACAGGAGGAAGAAAAAAAAAAAAAGTTGTCTTTTCTTGGTTTTGTTTGTTTGTTTGTTTTCTTTTTTCTTACAGTACTGTGATGTCTGTACTGGCACCTTGGATTTTGAAAGCAAACCAACTTTCCTTACATAACACAGGATGTTAGGGGCTGAAAGGGACCTCTGGAGATCTTTGAGTTCAACCCCCCTGCCACAGCAGCACCATACATGTTATAAATGATTCAACAGGATAAAGATCTCCAGCATTTTTTAAAAATTGGTACACTGATTTTTTCATACTTTTGAACACTGAGAATATAAATAAGTGGCTTGTTCACATAAGTCACAGTCTCATGAGAATTTGAACAGGTTTTATGTGATGCAAGCACCTCCATCTCTCTGGAGTAGAAACTGAGCACGCAGGTATTCAGCACTTCACATCTGCATCTTTAAATAGATCTTAAAATTAAGTACTGTATAGAAGTAGTAATATTTTGATGAATTCTTCAGGTTTGAAAATTAGAACAGGTACAAATGGTAGGAAGAACCATGAGGTACAGCAGTAGCCCTTTAAATGACAGCTCCTCGCATCTTTGCATTCTGCTGTAGTATCGCTTTGCTTCCAAATGGTACCAGATTTGGCATAATGTCACATCATGGTAGTGTTGCTCTGAGTAAAGATGATGATAGGACTCCTTTCAAACCCTTCCATGCCTCTGGAGCCTCTCCTTCTGGTCTGGAGTCTAAAATGGCATTAAAAATAATAATGTTATAGACAGATTAGGGCATAATTTACTCAGGAATATAAACAGATTCTGAATCACAGAAACATTCAGGTTGGAAAAGACCCTAAGGATCACCAAGTCCAACTGACATGCCTACTCTGCAAGGTGCACCCTAAATCATATCCCCAAGCACCACATCCAAACGACCTTAAAACACCTCCAGGGTTGGAGACTCAACCACCTCCCTGGGCAGCTCATTCCAATGCTTGACCACTCTTGCCCTGAAAAGATTTTTCCTAATATCCAGTCTAAACCAGTGGCAGCTTGAGGCCATTCCCTCTTGTTCTATCACTATTTACTTGTGAGGAGAGACCAGCACCAACCTCTCCACAACCTCCTTTCAGGTAGCTGTAGACAGTGATGAGGTCTGCTCTTAGCCTCCTCTTTTTCACACTAATCATTCCCAGTTCCTTCAGTTACTCCTCATCATATTTATGCTCCAGGCCCTTCCCCAGCTTCCACATCCTCCTCTGCACTGGCTCCAGCACCTCCACATCCCTCTTGTAATGAAGTGCCCAAAATTGAACACAATACTTGAGACATGGCCTCACCAGAGCTGAGTCCAAGGGGACAATCAACTTCCTGCTTATCTGTTCAGTCACCTCCCTATTCAGTCTCATTTTTCTTCCATGTGGGATCATACTGCATGTGCTACAATCCAGTTCCTGTAGGAGCAAGAAAACAGAATGTGCTGTTTAAGTCAGAGGGATTAAAATGTGTAAAATACCAGAAACAGAACACTAAGGGACATCACTATATTTTACACATATATTACTTTAAAGCAATGACTGTAAATAAATGCATAGAAACATAGAATCAACCCCATTGGTATGGGCAGCCTTTTAGTGGGGTAAGTGGTGAGAAGAAAAATGCTGTAATATGAAATGGTATTTCAATATATTGTTTTCACAGTTATAGGAACATAAACACATGGGAATATTAAAACAAACCAACCAACCAACCAAAAAAACCCACCAAAACCAAAACCCAAACAACTTCTCTTCCAAATCCTTGCATTTTCCAGTATTGCCTAACTGCAGAAGAATTACCTACTCCAGGAAGAAGCTGGGATGTAAATGTATGTGCTAGTGGGGCCTTGCAGACTTACACTGTCTGCTGAACTCACAGGACTACATTACTGTGAGTGCAGGTGCTAAGCTTCATTAGAAGTTCTTTTTATTCCCTCTGTGACATTCCCTTCTCTTTCCACTAAAGCCAGCACTTTCTCACTTCCCTTGTCTAATGACTGTACAGCTTGAGTGTTCAAGCCAAGTAGGGAATTACAGCATTTAATTATGAAAAAGCAATTGGGAGGATGATTATCAAAGGTTATCTGGGAAAGGAAACATGAAATAGGCTTATTTGCAGGTGCACAGGGATGTGAATAGCTCCCTCATGCAGACCTCAGCGCTGTTCTGAGCCATCACCAATTTCTTCTGTCTCCAAGATTTCTTGAGTGCATGAAATGCCTAAGAAGAGGCTGGCTAGAAGGAAGATAACAAGAACAACTCCGCCTTATATTTCACATCTGCCACATTGCTAAGGAAAGAAGTATTCCCCACTTAGCTGAAGAGAAATGAGCTAATCCACCAATATATTCTTTCTGCCTTTCGCATACCTATGAGTACGTGACTCACGTTCGACTTTTAATGCAGACAGCAATCAACTACTGGCAAACCTTGCTTGGGCTGGTGCTGATTTCTTCACTTCTCCAGGTTTATTTCAAGCCTACAAGACAGATCTCTAGCCTGATTAAGGCACACACAGATTAAAACAACTGCTAACTGTAGTATAAAGTATCTTAGCTCAGAATAATGACAATGGAGGTAATGTCTGTGCAGAAAGTAGAAATGAGACAGTAATTCATCTCACACTGAAGTAAAACTAAACATTTTATGATGGGACTTGTCTATCTAAACATTAGTTTCTGGTGCCATTTGAGACACTTTGAGTTCACCTAACCTACATAGATCCCAAATTCCAACAGCCAGTTTTGAGTGTGAGCCTTTATGTTACAAAGGGTATTCACTGATCCTCAGGTCACATTCACCAGCCTGTGCAGACTATAGAAAAAGAACTAGAATTTTACATAATACCTAAATATGTATTACTTTATAATATAAGTATTTAATAATACTTGTTTATTATTATATCACTGCATAAAATACTCCTAGACATTTGTGTTTAGACATTTCATGTCTTGTCTGTTGAGTTACTCCCCAGGTTTCATACACAGAAGTGTTAAGTCTCTGTAAGTTATACTGGAAATTTTAGAGCCATGACCTTCTTTTGCTGAGTACCATAATGATATTCAGTATCATTTGACAAGCTCTAGAACATCTGAAATACTTGTAAAAGTTTGGAGATGTGTCAAAGACCCCTGAAAGGTCAGATTTTTTTCAAGCCAGGCTGAAATCTCAAATGGCTAAATGGGCAATAGGTAGAATCATAGAATGGTAAGGTTGGAAGTGACCTCAAAGATCATCTAGTTCCAACCCCCTGCCATAGGCAGGGACACCTCCCACTAATACTGGTACTACTAGTAGTATATGCTTATGTGCAGACAACTAAATCAAGGTCTTGCTCACATGTACACCGCTGCATACTGACTCCTTAGGGCAGTCATTTTATGATGTAATACAGTAGCTGGCTTCACTGAATAAAAAGACTTTCAGAATAAAGGTCATATTACCTAACCAGCATTGTTTAGTCCCTGCCCAATGCCACAGCCTATGTCACAGAATCACAGCATGTCAGAGGCTGGAAAGGACCTTGAAAGCTCATCCAGTCCATCCACCCCACAACCCTGCCAAAGTAGGATCACCTAGAGCAAATTACACAGGAATACATGCAGGTGGGTTTTGAGTATCTCCAGAGGGAGGCTCCACAACCTCCCTGGGCAGCCTGTTCCACTGTTCTGTGACACTCACAGGGGAAAAAATTCCGCCTCATGTTTAAATGAAACTTCCTATGCTTCAGTTTTGTGAGGGTTTGGGAGTTCCCTGCCCCTTCACACTTATAGCAGCCTTTCAGTATCTGAAGGGGGCCTACAGGAGGGCCGAGGAGGGACTATTGACAAGGTCTTGCAATGACAGGGCAAGGGGCAATGGGTTTAAACTGGCAGAGGGGAGATTTAGACTGGATGTTAGGAGGAAGTTCTTTGCAGTGAGGTTGGTGAGGCACTGGCACAGGTTGCCCGTGGAGGTTGTGGCTGCTCTCTCCCTGGAGGTGTTGAAGGCCAGGTTGGATGAGGACTTGGGTGACCTGTACTAGTGGGAGGTGTCCCTGCCTATGACAGGGGTTGGTACTAGATGACCTTTGAGGTCCTTTCCAACCTTACCATTCTATGATTCTATGATATTGCACAGGATGTAAGAGAAACTGCCTACAGGGAGACACCAGGCAAGATATTCCACTAGATACTGAATGTCTAGCTGCGTGACTTAGACTCACTTCTAATTTCTAGACAGCTAAAGACAGATGAATAAAAACCCACTCTGAAGTTGCAAATCAGCTTCCCATATCTATACGCTTCACTTAAGTACTGCAGAATAAGTGAGGCAATAGGTCTAAAGATAAATAGTGTCTAATGAAGATTTATTTCAAAGATATAAGTCCAAACAGGTCTTGCTCTTCCATCTACCCACATCGGTTTTGTGGTCTGATTTTGCCCTTCAATACTTCCCACACATGGACCAAGCAAGCAAGACTGTACTCTTAACTTACCACATGGTATGTGCAGCCCAAATCTGATGCCACAAGCCCTGTAAACAGTTGTGCAGAAATTCACCTTAGACCTGCCAACTCTCTGGTTTTGGCTTACACAATGGCATCTCTATCATTTCCAGATGTAGGCTTCATATAAGGAATAATGTTCATTTTGTGGTGACATTGTTTATTTATCCAAAGCAAAAATGTCTTTATTTTTTAAAGAATGACTATTGCATTAGAAAAGCTTCTGTTACCTCAGATCTGCTACTGAACCCCACCTAACAATGCAGAGATAACTCAGACCAGCTTGAAATAATTGCAGGGGTCTCAAATGTGATGCTGAATACAAAACTGCTTTGCTTCAATGTGATCACTTCAGCCTCTCATCTGTGCTGCTGTTCATACTCTGACTCTTACCCATGTGCTCTGCTTTTCTTTTTAATAGAGAATTGATAAATCTATCTACCTGTTGTTTGATTTGTTGCCTGTCAGTTCTAAGCAGTGAATTTCACTGCCTGCTGACTAAATATTCAAACAGTAAGATGTGTCTGATTTTTTAGTTTGGTTTTTTTTTCCTTAAAATTAAGGCACAATTATTCCAGATATCCTTTAAAAACCCGATCATTAAAATTGCACTATATACAATATCTATAATGTACAGTCTAGAATGAACACAGCCTTCCAACAACATACAGTATAATAACAAATACATTAAACATAGGAAAACTACAAAAAAGCAGTAGTGAGCTGCTAAGTAAGAGCTAATAGTATGTAAAATCAAAAATGACCACAGTAGGAGAAATCCCATTTTTAAAGGTTCTAAGCTCTCTATGAGATCAATACAGATCCATACATTTCAGTTTTTCCTTAAATAAGTACTCATGGACTCCATTTAGGAGTACACCTTAATCAAGGCTGAACAATCGCGGCCTGATGTTTAAGAGTTATCACAGACAAACTCTACAGACATAATTAAACCTGAGGAAAGAAGATGGGTATTCAAAGTCGTAGAATCATAGAATGGTAAGGTTGGAAGGGACCTCAAGGATCATATAGTTTCAACTCTCTNGATACTGGAAGGCTACTCTAAGGTCTCCTGGAAGCCTTCTTTTCTCCAGGCTGCAGAGCCCCAGCTCTTGTAGCCTGTCCTCATAGCAGAGCTGCTGCAGCCCTCTGAGCATCTTCGTGGCCCTCCTCTGGACCCACTCCAATGGTTCCATGTCCTTCCTGTGCTGGAGGCTCCAGAACTTGGCAGAACTGTGTTTCTACAGCTTTCTGAATTTAGCTATTTAAAAAAAAAAAAGGAGTAGCTTTTACCATTTAACTGGAGATAGAGTGATTTCCAATATTTTGATCTGAATCTACATTTAAGCAGGAGTTTTTCCAAGGGAGAAAGTCTACACTCACTCATTTCCCAACATCCGGCATGTTTGCACAAAAGGCGTCCATCTTGCCACAACTCATCATATCCTCAGTCTTGTATAAACCCAGAAAGCAGAAGTGTGTCACAGGTTTCTGTCATGCATGCATTTTAGACAAACTTTTCACATTTATGAGCTAGAAAACAAGGTGGGGTTTTACTTTATTCTAAGCTCCTTCAGTTTAAGGTGCCTGTTGAACATAGCAAAATTTGAGCATATCTTTAGGAAGGAAATAAACACAGAGGTTATGCATCCCAAACTGACTCCTGAGGTCAGTTTTAAAGACTATGCATTGTCTGATAAGTTCACCTGAATAAAGTATCTGATATTCCAGTAGTCACTTTCAATGGTAGAAATTACTAGAAGAAAAAAAAAAAAAGAAAAAGAAAAAAAATATTATGTGGACTATTTTGACATGAGATGCTCCTGTAATAAAATAAATTTAACAATGTTGGTTTAGAATCCAATTGAGGCATTTTAGAAATGTGACCTCTGGCAAGCATCATCAGGCCTCAGGCAATGAGGGCCCTCAAATATTTCAATATTCCCTTTATTAGCATATTAGCAGACTTGTGAATTTACAGTCAACCAAAACAAGCTGTAGAGCCTGTGCTTTTGGGCCAGCAGTATGTCCTTGTGGCCAAGAAAGCCAATGGCATCCTGGGGTGTGTCAGGAAAAGTGTGGTCAGCAGGTCTAAGGATGTTCTTCTCCCCCTCTAATCTGCCCCAGTGAGACCACACCTGGAACACTGTGTCCAGTTTTGGGCTCCCCAGTTCAGGAGAGACAGGGACCTGCTGAAGAAAGTCCAACAGAAAGCCATGAGGATGATAAGGGACTTGAGCATCTCTTCTATGTAGAGAGAGTGAGAACCCTGGGGGTGTTTAGTTTGGAGAAGCAGCGACTGAGAGGAGATCTGATCAATGTATACAAATATCTGAGCGGTGGATGTCAAGTGGATGGAGCCAATCTCTTTTTGGTGGTCAGCAGCAATAAGACAAGGAGCAATGGCTACATATTGAAACATAGAATGTTTCAGCTCCACTTGAGGTGAAACTTCTTTACAGTGAGGGTGACACATGCCTGGATCAGGTTGCCCAGAGAGATTGTGGAGTCTCTGGCTCTGGAGACTTTCAAAACCACCTGGATGCATTCCTGTGGAGATTACCCTGGGTGATCCTGCCTTGACAGGAGAGTTAGAATCAATGAGACCTTTTCCAACCTCCAATGTTTTGTGATTGAGTGATTCTGCCTGTTCTCAGCAGCAGACTTAACTATGAATGTAATGTGTTAGAAGGGAAAACAGTGAATGCTGGCAAGTGAAGCTCCAGCAGGATACAGCACAGGTTTGGCTGGAGGCTCAGGAAGCAGAACTATGAATAGAAACAAAAGTTCTGATTTATCAGATATTCCCTTTGCCTGAGTAACAAGTTCCAGTACTTGGTGAAGGAACTGTCCAAAACCTCACCTTTTAAGCTTGATGTTTCCTTTAGGCAACTGAATTAGCTGCCTGTAGCTTCAAATGTTTCCCTGTACTTCAGATATACATTACCTTAGATGCAACCTGTAGATACTCATGCTAACAACCATACAATTTCACATAGAAACATGTTTACACCCATCATTCTTCACTCACATCTGTCATCATCAGCCTCTCAGCCTTGAGAATTTCTCTATCCATCTCTCCACTGCTCAGGACATTTTTGGGGTGATGAATTAAGCTGAACAGAAGAATCTAGTTTCATGCTACTGCTTATAATGATTGTCTTGATGAGATGTAGTTTGTCTCAGAGATAGAACAAAAGCACAGTTCAGCTTCACAGAGGAAGGCCATAACAATGGCAATATCCTTAAAGAAATGGAAAGTGTAGCTTTCAGCTCTTCCAATCTATGCTACAAGTCATTTCTGCTGGTTTAGTTAGACAGGTTTAAGTTTACAGAATCACAGAAGGTTGGG
>VWYK01022636.1:5021-15143 GCA_013399775.1 Semnornis frantzii | reverse complement strand
ACTGGCCATGGTGGCTGAGACATGCGTGCTGCTGATGTGATGGGGGTAGTTACTCCTGGCAGAGGAACTGAAGAGAGTAGTACCCAGAGCCATCTCAGTATCACTTGATTTTACCTTTGGAAATTACAGCTCTGGTTGCTTTAACGTTGCTTCTTTCGGTTTCCCTTCTCTTTGTGACAGAGAGAACAATCTTCCATCTTCATAATTTTTACAGGAAGAAGTTATGCCCTGTATTTCCCATTTATTCTTTTAGTAGTAATCCTAATGCCTTGGAATTGCTCTTTCTCAAGCGTCTTCTTTAGCGTCTTCTTTATTATATGATTTTTTTCCTTCATCTGTGATAGTAATGAACAGAGATTGCTTTTTGTTTTCTCTTCAACACAAAAAATCTACTTCTCCTTTTGTTTGAAGCTTTGTTCAAAATAATTCTCCTTCAGATCTTATTGTGAATGTCAGACAATTTTCACTGGATATTTTGAAAAATTTTTCAGTTTTCCCAGTGATCTCTGGAGTCTCCTATTCTTAAAGCATTTCACCTTCCTCATCTGTATCTTTCCTTTATGTGTACTGACATCCTAATCCCACCAGATCAGAGTTTTGTAATTTTGCTCTTGCAGAGCATTTAAATGGTTGCACAGTAGCAGAACTTTGCAGTACAGATCTGCAGAACAAAGACTCCTCCTGATTTGTACAGAGCTGAGCAAATTGCTTCTGTCAAGGGTTATATAAGAGTAGTACTGGCTTATAGCTATGGTAACAATGAACTGGTCCTTTAAAATCTAATAGTTTGTCCTGTTGCATATTATGCTTACAGTGGCAAATCTTTCCAGAGCAAACCACAAGATTTCTCATCCCAATGGAACTTCTGTTTCTGTCCTCCTTTCCCATTTCTACTGTCTTAAAACAGTCCTCTACAGGCTGGAGGCTATGTGAGAATTTTTTTTTTTTTTATATACTTCAATTCTAAACCTGTGTAAGTCTCATCCCACTTGAGTCACTCCATCCATGTTTATAGTCAATGAATTTTGAGGTTTTAGAATTAGCATTGTCCTGTCTTGATCAGGTAATGTAATTGCACTTTATCTGTGTCACTAGAGTTTCTCAAGATGGTTCTGGAAACCATTTCAACACTAATATATGTGCTTCCTTTTTATGTGTTTTGTCTTTCTCGTTTTTCCACTCTTGTTCTCATCTGTATCTTGCATGCTTGGTGCTGCATACAGGCTGTGACACCAGTAACTGGTGTACAAGATGTAGCAGTCTAGTATCAAGTATAGACTGATCTTTAGCATTATTTTCTTACTTTAATGCAGAATGTCGCATATTAGTTGCTACATTTTTTCCCTTTGGCTTATTTCAAAACAGAATGGTTGCACACTGTTGCATGCTAACAATACTTCATAGTCTCAATGAGCCCAAAAGAATATTGTCATGTGAGTGTGTGGTGTTTTTACACCCCGTAGTACCAGGTAGAAAGTAGCCAAAATCTATGCCAATACTATCTCATTTGGCTTCAAGTAGTTTCTGCCTCTCCTCTGCACTGAGCAGACTAAACCCAACCCAGCTGACCCTGAGCCAAGACTAATGGTAGTGCCTCCCCTTTTTTTCCCTTCATCTCTCACAGGGTGGGGGGGAAGTGTGTTTTTCATATATGGTGTGCCCAAACAGTTTAAGGTCCTACATCAAATATTTGTCGATCATCTAAAGTATGATAATGTATTTTGTGTTGATTGTGACAAATAGTTTACCCGTATCAGTGGTTAGAAATCCTGCCAGTATGCATGAGTAATCACAAGAGCAAGCCACTGGCCTACAAATGAAACCTGAAGCTGTGGGTGTGCTTGTGTGAGAGGTTAAAACAGAGTGACAAGATGAAGCCTTCTTGGACGTAATAGTAACTAAGGTGGTGTTAGAATCACTGTACACAAGAACCATACTCCTTATGCAGCTTATTCTAATTTCATGTCATGTCTTAGAAGTGAATTTATATGATTTCCACTTCAATAGTAAATGTTATTAGGATCTCGTGAGTGGAGTGGGGGAAAAAAAAAACTGGTTAATGTTGATGTGTTAATACATTAACTAAAATTTACTATTCTAGCTGAATAAATCTGGCCATCTGGTGATGGTTTGGAGCTTTATTGTTTTGTCCTTATTTTTGCATTAGAAACACAATAAGCATGGTATGGGGAACAAAGGAAAAGCTCTGAGGCATATTTGGGTTCTAGCTGATGGTCTTATAGGTTTCATTTCTGAAGGGGATTTGAGGGACAGTGGGAGACCTCAAGGTTCATGTGTTGAGTTTTCATTCCTGCTTTTAGCAAGAGGAAGAAAACCAGGAGTTTTCAATATTTTAATCCTGTATTGAACTAAGACAGAGGATGTGCTGAGGGTAGAAAAATTCTAATGGCATATAATGCAACACATTTGCATGCATATGAAGAGCAGCTTCCACAGCCATCTGTTGTTCTGAGTTCAAGCAACTTGCTTCAGTTCCAAATATTGAATGGTGTGCACTAAATGTGTTTAATAAGCACCTATTGGAAATGTGAGCTACAGGAAGAAAGTCCTGCGTTGTTTATGTTGCAGTATGTGCAGTCAGCTAGCTTTTGTCTGTGATCTTTTGTTTTCCTTTGGGAAGACTGCGACTGTTTTGACATGTTTATCTGTTGGCAATGGCATGTTTAGAGATCAGGGAGCCTCACTGTGGTAAGAAAAAGAGCCCTACCATAGCTGAGATCAATAGCTCTGCTCTTCCAGGTGAGCAGAAATCTAGGGAATGGAAAGACAACTTGATTCGATCTGCCGATAAAAAGGAGGAATAGATTTGGGGAAAGATACAACCCAAGTGTCCTTCAAACTCAACCTCTAAACTCTGATGATATCTAATAGCTGACTTGGACTATCCAGCCTTTAAACAAAAAGTCTATACTTGCCTTTCATCTAACTGTCAGTCAGCCTTACAGTGAGAGAGGTTCTACTAGACACATCTGGATGCAGTGTTGAAACAATGCACTTTGGATCCCTTCAGAAAAAATCCATCTCTTTTGTTGTTTCTATAAATTAATGTTGGGAAAAGATTCAGACGAGATCCTCTTCTATTGAATTCTGCTAAGTGCATCAAGCAAAGCATTCAAACAAAACAAAAAAAAAAAGATGGATGGAGTGCTCAAAGGTAATTTGTGTTGGCTATTGATTATTCTGGGAGGTATGGGAAAGGATTGAGCTCTTGGTCTTGCATTAAAATTGTACAACTTTTTGTGCTGTTCTGTGGTTCTTGCCCACAAATTTCCTGTTGAATTTCTCATTCTGGAAATGTAAAACATTCAGGCAAATAACCTGCACTGAATGTTATTTACTGGACAAATACTGGGTTTAACTTTGTTTCTCTTCAGATCTGTGTTCTGGGCTAACACAAGAATGAGAAGTGAAATAATTATATATTAGTTGGTGTCACTTTCTCCCAGTTCCTGATTTTCATTGGTTTCCTCATAGATTTCAAAATAGCTGTCTGTAACTCTGTATGAGTCAAAGGTTACTGACAAGGATTTGTAACTCTGAAAGTTAAAGTCTAAATATTTTTGTCAAAATCATAGAATAAAGCAGATTGAAAGAGACCTCCAAGCTCATCCAGCCCAACCTATCACCCAACCCTAGCCAATCAACTAGACCATGGCACTAAGTGCCTCATCCAGTCTTTTCTTGAATGCCTTCAGAGGATGGCGACTTCACCACCTCCGTGGGCAGCCCATTCCGATGCCAATCACTCTCTGAAGAACTTCCTCCTAATATCCAGCCTATACCTCCTCTGGCACAACTTGAGACTCTGTCCTCTTGTTCCCTTGCTGGTTGCCTGGGAGGGGAGACCTACCCCCACCTGGCTACAACCTCCCTTCAGCAGTGAGGTCCCCCCTGACACTCCTCTTTTCCAGGCTAAACCACCCCAGCTGCCTCAGCCTCTCCACACAGGGCTGTGCTCCAGGCCCCTCACCAACTTTTCACCCTTCTCTGGAGGCATTCCAATACCTCAACATCTCTCTGGAATTGAGGGACCCAGAACTGGACACAGCACTCAACATGTGGCCTGACCAGTGCTGAGTACAGGGGCAGAATAACCTGCCTTGTCCTACTGGCCACACTGTTCCTGATCCAGGCCAAGATGCCATTGGCTCTCCTGGCCACCTGGGCACACTGCTGGCTCACGTTCAGCTACTATCTACCAGCATCCCCAGGTCCCTTTCTGCCTGGCTGCTCTCCAACCACTCTGTCCTCAATCTGTAGCACTTCCCAAATTATTGTAGTTAGTGGAAGAATGTTCATCTGTTTAGTCATTACAATTTTTCAAATGACATCCATGCCAGAGAGAACTATGGCAATCCTATGACCCAGTGAACAAGGTCTGACAACTGTTTGTGTTTAAATGTATGAAGTGTCTAAAATCTAGCAACAAGAATGAACTGTGAAACTTAGACAGGGAAAGAAATATTGAGAGCTGAACAATTTCAGTCTTATAATTTTACCAGGCTTGTATTTATAAATATTTAAATACAACATTGTCTTTTAAGCCTCCTAATGTAATTTCCTTAAAGGCAATTAACCAAAGGAATATTAAGTATTAACCAGGGACTGGATGCCCATTTATGATGATAGGATCTGAAGAGAGTATAAACATAGTCATCATACTTACAGACATATCAGTGATATATGGCAGCATAAAACATGGGAGGATCCTTAGAAAATATATGGCATGGTGAAAATTTGTTTCATGCTGAAAACAGCACTTCTGAAAGATTAATAAATCCATGGTTGCATGAGGAGTTGTTTTACTGTAGAAACTTGTGTGGCTGCTGAAATCATGTATGTGGCAAAATCCTAACTCTCTTGACCATATGAAAGTTAACACTGTGTCAGTTCAATTAAAACACAACTTAATTCCTCCCATTTCTGTAATACGAAGATTTTTTTCGTACAGTTTGGAGAAAAGTGCATGAGTGGTTTGGATGAGAGTCACTTTATCTCTGCCCTTTTCTTCCAGGACTCTATCAGAGCAGAGGGTAGATTCTGAACTAAGTGTAGAAGGTCACACATTTCCAAGTGAATAATTAATTCAAACTATCACAACTAAATTCAATTATTCTGTAGATGAATAGCGATATGCAGTGCAGTAAAGGTTTTCATACAAGTGTGTTGAAAGAAATTTTTCATTTATTATTAGGTGCCATAGATTATTATAGACTTCATGTCCCCATTCAGCTGATCAGCCCTCAAGGGAGTTCTCTTTGCTGCATAACTCTTCAGAAAATCATTCAAAACTAAATAACTGGATCTGCTGTATTGGCAGCTCATTCCTTTTAGTGAAGGATTAGAAAGGAAAGCTGGTGTTCTTGAACACCTACCTGAAGTGGCTAGAATAGACTGGCAAATTCAGAAGATGGTAGATAAGTCTTTGAATAGGAATTGGAAGAGTACAGTAAACATTTTCAACTACATGGGAAAACTGTATGTGTCTGATTTGTACTTAATCATGAAACATTCCAAAGTTGCAACAACAGACAAGCAGCCATATATGAGCAACTTAAACCTGGAGATTTTAGGCTTTGGGATTAAGGCCCCCACCCTTTTTTTGTTGTTCTTATTTGCATATCTAGTGAATATGCATTGTTATTTGCATATGCGACATGATCCCAAACAGCAGGTCTTAGCCTAACAATATATTTCCTCAGCAAGAAACCAAATGGCTGTGCTTTAATCTGGAATGCAGTGTGCTCAAATTAGACACAACCTCTGTATCATGAGTAACTGGAGGAAAGGGACTCTGCCACCTTTTCATCTGCAAAAGCTGTTTGTAATTTCTCCCTTTACCCAAAGATGATATTTAGAGAGAATATCAAAAGTTAGCACTGCTACAGATTTCAGGAATAGTTTTTGATTCTTGTTGTTTTTTGTCCATTTGTTTCCTTTTGGTGCATTATGTCAAGGAAGTCCGGAATGTTACTGTTTCTTGTTAAATAACAGCTGCCTAAGGCCCGTTTTCTTCAGCTTTTCTAATGAGACTATTGTTTTGTTAGATATTTTGGTCCTTGAGGAGTTGACATGAGGTGGATTTTTAATTGTTAGAATTTGTAAACAAACTCTACACAGCCTAGGATGCTGTTTCCTCAGGCATGATAACCTTGGAGGAAAGGCACAGTTGCTGTCCCCTCATATTCACCAGTCTTAGAGAACTGAAATGTTTTGCATTCTGGTTACGATTGATTGCTGTAGCTCTTTTCTGCATAGTAAAGTTCATGTGCCATCCTGACCCGACACTTTACAATAGAAACAACAACTTCTACTTCGGGTTTTTTTCTGCTGGTTTAGTTAAATGCTTAAGATGTGTCCAACAGATCATGTCCGTATATTAAGGTCTGGATTTGTTTTTTCAGTGGGTTGGGTTTTGGTTTTTGTTCTTTCCCTCCTACTTCCTCCATTCCTTTTGTTGAAAATTGTTCTGGCTGTGCTTATTTACTGACAGCAGTGGAGAACGAAGCCTTCTTGGAGACAGTACAATAATGGGGAGTAGGCACATGACATTTACTGGGAGCTTTATTTGCTGTAGCAAATGTATTTGGATCTCTCTCAGATCTGTAATTTATTTTCAGCCTGATCCTAATCACCAGGTCAAAAGAAGCTCTCCACAGTCTAGTAGACTGAGCCTGGTAAGGCTTGGTAAATTCAACCAGAAGAATGTTATTTTTTGAAATTGTTAAAAGTTTCAGAATTCTGACACATCCTAATGTCTCAAGTTCATCGTTGCACTTTAATGAACACCAACAATATAAAAAATTAGTGATTAACAACAACAACAACAACATTTACTGATGTCAGCTAAACAAGTTCCAAGTGAGAAATAAGTATTCTTCCTGAGTCATTGGGACATTTAAAAACCAGACATTGCCTAGGTTTGGCTCTCCATAGTACCAAGTTCTTATTTAGTTCTCCGATTTAGCTGCCGAGGATCCAGTTACAAAAGGGAAATTCATCACACTTCAAATATTTTATTTTCTTCACTGTCTAAGCTACTAAAGTGTCTGATTTCAGTGGAATTTGTAATAGTGTTCTATTAAGTCTAGCCTTTTTTTTTTTGGAAGATATTGCAGGTTGGTAGATGGGATCATGCTTATTTACCATGGCAGCAGACTGCCTTAAAATTAATGGTCACGTTATGCTTCAGAAGAATATTGGGAAAAAAATTTAAGGTAGGATATTTTGCTTGGCTGAATAAACTCTTAGTGTCACTTGTAATTTAATTAATGGGATTGCTTGGTACCTCTTAGGGACCTTTTGTACTGAAAGATGGTGGCAAGTGGCAATGAGTGTAACTTTTACAAGCAGCTTATGAAGTAACAGGCATCGCTGAGTGTGACAATTTTCTAGAATGCTCAAAAAGTGGACTAAATGCACTGTCTATACAAACAGCAGATACCAAAGTTTGTTATACTGGACAATGTCAGAAATAAGTGATGGGTCCTGAACTGACAGATGTACTGAAAGATAAAATATACTTATTGTTTAATCATGTGGATAGAGGAGAAGATGGAAACAGTGAGAATAAGCAGCTTACAGTAAGAGCTCTTAATCTAAGTAATAGCCTCTGAGGCTTCTTAATCTACTAGGGGAATTGTATAGATGCAGTAAGTCTGACAAGACAAAGAACAAAGAATCTTGTAAGACAGTGAAAAATCAGATTTTAATTTCTGCTGTTCTACAAGGGATTGAAAATAGAGCAAGGCATAATAATGTACCCTATATGAGTGTTGTTCATGATTCAGGAAACAGAAAAATGAGTCTGAGGTGTGCTGGTTTTTCACTTCTCGAAGCATATTAATTGCAGGTTTGGCATCTCCAGCCCTGAGTAAGGGGTCAAGATGGCTGCACTGCTGGTTGACATAATTGGGGGTTAAATAATTGTCACAGTGTTAAAAAGTCTCATCTATATGTGAGAAACTTGTGGTGAATAATTCTCCTTGTCCCATAGGACTTGTGGATTAAAATTTTGCCGAAAATGCAAATTTGATAAGACTTAAAGATCTACTTGAGGCATATGTAACTGCTGCTTATAATGGGGTATTGGGCAGGTGGGATTGGAATAGCTCAGTTTTAATAAATAGGACTGGTGTGGGATAGGTGGGAGTGGAATGAGAAAATAGTGGCAGCTCCTAACATGCTTAATACTTAAAAAAAAATAGGCATAATTATGAAGCTGGAGTTTTCAACAAATATGCCTGCATGAGAGTATATCAGTTACTCTTGTGGCCACCAAAGGCCAAGTAACACAAATAAATGCCAGTAATCTACTGGTAGTTCAGGGACCACAGACAAAGCTTTCCCTTATGTAGAGCAAGAGCACATTGCTTATTGCAACATATGTTTGGAGAAAGATAAATTAGCATAATTTTACCCAGCTAGAGAATAAAAAAAAATTAAAAAAACTATTTAATGAGTTGTTAGTGATAATAAATATGCTAGTGTTGGAAGCTGTGTAATATAAATAGGCTGCTTTCTCTGACCTACCTGGCCTACCAGTTGCTGAACAGTACATTAACTTGAACATTTACATATTCTGTGAAACACCTAAATGATATCAGGCGGCAAGATATTTTAGGAAATCTAATTAGGTACCATACCAAGCAGGTGATTGTCATTTAACTGCTCAAGATTTCTTAACTTTTGTTTTTATTCATCATCTTCTGCTTAATACACACTGATTCCATGAATGCTATCCAGTGAGATTTTTTAGCAGAAATGTCAATAAACACTACAATAGATGGTTCAAAACTATAAACACTTAAATCTCCTGAAGTCTGTAGTAGAAATATGATGCAATAAGTTAAAATTTTCAGTATGTTGTTGTAAGGATCTTAAAGATCTCTATAATTTCCAGGTCCAGAAACTCTTGTGCAATGCCTTGTGTGGGTTTCTGCAGTGTCAGACATAAGCATTCAAACAATGTAAGTGACAAACTTTTTAAAAAGTTAGATTTTCTTTGCTAAATATGGCTCCCTTGCTCCCTTAGAGCTTAATATATTATATTTACTTGCTTTCAGTTTTAAATTCTCTTTTGCTATCAGTTCCTCTCTTTCCTCTCTTCTCAGCTCTCATCTTCCTGTTTCCTCTCACTTCCTCTGTCTGCATTTTTCTGAATTCCTGACCGCAAAAACCTGGCTTAGAGCTTTAGCTGACTCTGGGGGCAGTTCTGAGGAACCACATAAAATTGGAAAGTAGTATCATTCTGTGAGTTCATGCCTGTTGAAAGAGATGGCCAGAGTTGATCTTTATTATTGCAATAAACATGAAATGGCAGTTTAAGAAAATCTTTTTCTCTCCTAGATGCCCTCTCCACTTGCAAAGGTAAAACTCCTTGGAAAGGATTTTTTTGCACTGAACATATTACTTTCGCAACTGTAGTAATTTCCCTACCAAGAATAACTTCTGGGCAACCTAAATATGTCTAAATAAATCTTATAGGACCAATGATTTAATCTTTCCTTTCTTCTCCTCTTCATTACCACAAATGGTGCTGAAGAGTCTTTCCTAGCAGGGCTAACACTGGTTCTGTTGCTCCACCTACTACTGCTGTTCTAGCTTGCCTGAATTTTATGCTTTCAGTACAAACTCAGTAGCCCTGGCCAGGAGCATCCCAGGAATATTGTAAAAAGCCACCGAGCTGTGAAGTACAGCAACATTCCTGTTAAGTGTAGCACAAGACTGACTTCATCCTGAGCACAATTGATCTGATTGAAATATTTGGACAGTGTCTGTATAAAGTGGAAGTGTGGTGAGAGATGAAAGATTATATTAATTAAAAAATAATTGAAAAAGCATGAATTGGTTATTGAAGCTATATGAAGGCATTTCAGTGTTTTTCATTAAGCACTTGGTTTCATGCAATTGGTGCCACTGGAGTTTGTGTATCTGCATGGCTCTGTGGGTGTTCGTGCTTGGCCAGCTCCTCAAATAAACACAGTTCTTAAAGAAACTACTGTTTTCTTTGAGTCTCTCCACCATTTCCTCCTTCTTCCCAATAATCATGTAGTTTGTAAAATTTTTTTGGTGCAAAGTTACTTGAAGGAATTATCAGAG
>VWYK01022631.1:0-15140 GCA_013399775.1 Semnornis frantzii | reverse complement strand
CTCGATTCCTCAGTTGACCCTAGCTTTTGTCCCACCAAAAGTGCATTTCCTGGTAACCAGAGGAAGACTGCTTTAG
Source organism: Semnornis frantzii (assembly GCA_013399775.1). Classification (NCBI taxonomy): domain Eukaryota; kingdom Metazoa; phylum Chordata; class Aves; order Piciformes; family Ramphastidae; genus Semnornis; species Semnornis frantzii. Next base: position 15,064 of record VWYK01022631.1, on the reverse strand, counting down.
CCCATGAGTAACTGGGTTTGGGAAGTAACAGTTCCTTTCTTTTTCTTCCTCTGACAGCATCCGTTTTTACAATTAGCCGAGCCGCTCTCCAGCCTGACTCCTCTCATCATCGCGGCAAAGGAGGCAATTAAGAACAGCAGCCGCTAGTGCTTGCGACCAGCTTTCTCCTGTGGCAGCTCAGAGCAGGACTGAGAACAAAAACTTGATAAAAACCTCAACTCTTGTGCTGCAGGACAGATGGAGGGATGAACAAACCAACGGTCACAGTCCTGGTGGTAGGAGGGAGAACAAAACAGTCCCTCAAGGAGTAAAATATGATCATTTGTCTTCTTCCTGCTTTCTGGCTTCTTTATTTATTTTTAAGGTGAAACAGGGGTTAAGACAGACAGGTAATGACCAAAAATGCTTTGCTGCCTCAACCATTTCCAAGGTAAAGCAAAATCAGTTGGAAGAATCCCTTCCTTCTCACCCTGTGAATAAGCTGTACATTCACTTTTAAATTGTTAGTTGTTTCTTAAAGATGGAAAGTCCCTTTTATGATTTGTTTTTTTTGGTACAGTTTGGAATTGGAAAAGGGGTCTCCTTCATTCAAAAGCTCCAGACTGCACTGCCTTTGGAATACAGCCCATTCGCTGGTATTTGACCAGTCATGGTACTTCGAGGTGAGGAAGAAAGTGAAATTGCATTTCCAATCAAAACTGAATCAAGAGTGGGGCAGACAAAACATGCTGTTGCAATACAGGCTTTCAGCTGTGAATACGGAGCATTTTGGTTCTTGCCCATTTAAATGACTTGTAGAACTAATTGTAACCTGTTTGCCTGGATGAGAGTCTTAGTCAAATGAAAAAGCTGAAAGGTCAGTCAGTGTGCTGCAGAAGGACTCATCTGCTGCAAAGCTGTATGAGGAATACAGGTTTATAGTGGGCACAGCCTTGCCTGGTGCTGAGCCCCATCAGACCCCTTTGCAGAGCACAGAGCAGCCTCAGCATCCACAGACCCAGGCTGGAAGTGGCAGCAGACCAGCTGTGGGTGCTTGGCTCTTCCTGAGACCAGACTAATCATCCCAAGTCAGAGCAAAGCTGGCTGCGGGCTGTTCCCAGGGTGAATTGTAGCTGGACTGTGAATTGTGCAGACTTTTGGAGTTAACCATTTTCAGTTTGTGCAGGAGTAGAGAAGGTCAAAACAGAGGTGAGTGTTGATCACCTCAGAGGATGCCTTCTGATTATCTCCTGTGGAAGGTCAGTTGCAGAAGAAGGAGCTGGGCTGCTCTGCAGGCTCGCATGCAGGTGAGTGGGCACCAGGTTCTGCCGTGGAAACTGAGGCCAACATGAATGAGTGACAGCTTCCTCAGTTCAGATGTGCATGAGTCAGTGCAGCAGACAGCTCTGGAAGAAAGAACCTTAAAAACCTGGAGTTCTTCACTGAGCCAGAGAAAATGTGTGAAATGCAGAGTGGATTGCAGAAATATTTAGAGACATCAAACCAGGGAGGAAATCCTGGATATGTCTGAGAATTGTGCTTGACTAGTCAACTCATTTGTAAGGAAGCCAAATAGTTGAAGTATGCAATTTGTTTCATTTATTATTCTGAACAAAAGGTGCAATGTTACTTCACTCAAAAAAAGCATTTGCATGAAGTGTTTGTTGCTCTGTTTCAGTAGTACAGCTAATCAGAGGCCTTCAAAACAGCAATTGAAGCAGCACCCATCTAGTGAGATAAAAAACCCAAACCAAAACAGAGTAAAAGAGCTTTCTGCTGTAGAAATCTTCATGTTTAGGTGTGGTCCTGCAAAGGGCTAAGCAGCCTTTTGGATACTAACCACCTTCATTTTTTGCCAGCAGGAATGAAGGATACTTGGGCCATTCTTGAATTAGGCCATTGGCTTGTTTGGCTTTGGCTTCCTACTTAGTTTACAGTCTTTGTGTTGCAGATGTCATTAACACTGCCACCTAACTCACCCTTGCTCACGCTGTCCGTCCAAGTGTCTTTGAGGCAACAGAGAGAGGCAATGCTTACTGAGTTACCACAGATAAGCATGGATTAACCTTTCCCGATTTCCTAGGGAGGACAACAGGTCTGACTTTCAGATGCTCAAATAAGAATCCAAGGCCAGCAGCTCCAGTTTTGTGGAGAAACAGGGGAAACCAAGAGACTCGCCAGGTTTGTGGAGCCATAGCTGGGGAGATCTGCAGGCAGGGTCAGGAGCATTGCTGGGATGTTGAGGAGTATCAAGAAGTGAGAGAGAGAGAGAGAGAGAGAGAGCGAGAGAGACTGGTGGAGTCCCACCTTACCTTCCCTGAGATGGGCCTGACAAGCAGACAGAACGTATGGTATAGAGGATTCCCTATCCTCTCTATACCTGGCTGACTCAATGGACAGAAGGCAGTGGTGACAAGTTGCTGCCTGGCCTCCTCTGTGACCATCCCACCTTACCAGGTACCTTTCCAGGTATGAGGATCCGCAAGTGGAACCAAGCAAGGTGGGGATGTCTGCTGGAAATACAGTACAGTGGAGGGGAAACAGTCCAGGAGCTTCCTGAAATGTATGGAAGAGACCTTCTTGACACAGCTGGTGAGCCAACCAGCTAGGAAAGGTGTGCCACTGGACCTGCTGTTTGTGAAGAGAAGGACTTGCAGGTGATGTGATGCTTGGAGGGCATCTGGGGCATAACAATCGTGAAATGATAATTTTGAGTTCTTGAAGAAGTAAGGAGGGGAGTCAGCAGAATTGCCACCTTGGACTTCAAGAAGGCAGACTTTGGCCTGTTCAGGAGCCTGGTGATTGACTCCCTTGAGAGGAGTTCTGGAGGGCGAAGGAGTCCATGAAGGCTGGACATTCCTCAAGAAGGAGATCTTAAAAGCACAGGAGCAGGCCCTCCCCATGAGCTGAAAGCTGAACCAGCAGGGAAGAAGACTGGCCCCCAGAGAACTTTGGCTGGAACTCAAGGGAAAAAAAAAAAAAAAGGAGTTCCTGACCTTTGGAGGAAGGGGCAGTCAACTCAGGAGGGCTACATGTTGTTGTGACGTTATGCAGGGAGGAAATCAGAAGGATCCAGGGCCAACTACAGCTTAATTTGGCTGCTGCTATGAAAGTAAATAAAAAGCATTTCTCTAAAAACATCAGCCACAAAAGAAGGGCTAAGGAGAAAACAGTGACCATGGACGAGGAAGGGGCTGAGGTACTTACTGGCTTCTTTGCCTCAGCTTTTAATGGCAAGACCAGTTCTCTGGGTAAACAGCCCCCTGAGCTGAAGGGCAGAGATGGGGAGTAGAATGAAACCACTGTAATCCAAGGGAGATAGTTAACAACCTGCTGCACCCCTTAGACATGCACAGGTCTGTCGCACTGGATCATGTACAGCTGAGGGTGCTGAGGGAGCTGGTAGAAGTGCTCACGAAGCCTTTTTCCATCATTTACCATCCTGGCTAACTGGGAAGGTCCCAGTTGATAGGAGATTGGCGAACATGATGCCCATCTATGGCAAGGGCTGCAAAGAGGATCTGGGAAACTACAGACCTGTTGGTCTTCCCTTTGATTCCAGGGAAGACTGTGGAGCAGATCATCTTGGGTGCCATCACACAGCATGTACGGGACAACCAGGTGATCATGTCTAGTCAGCATAAGTTTATGAAAGGCTGGTCCTGCTTGACTCCTTTACTCTCATTCTGTGACAAGGTGACCTTCTTAATGGATGAGAGAAAGACCGTTGATGTTTTCTACCTGGATTTTAGTGAAGCTTTTGACACTGTTTCCCACAGCATTCACCTGGAGAAACACCTGCTCATGGTTTGGATGGGCCCCCTCTTCACTGGGTAAAACACTGACTGGATAGCTGGACCTAAAGAGTGGTGAGGAATGGAGTTAAATCCAGATGGTGGATGATCACAAGTGGTGTTTCCAAGGGCTCAGTATTGAGGCCTGCTCTCTTTAATTATCAAAGTCCTGAATGAAGGAATTGAATGCAGCCTCAGTGAGGGTGGAGACAACACCAAGTTGGATGGAAGTGTTGATTTATTTGAAGACGGGGAGTCACTACAGAGGGATCTCAACAAGGCTAAGTTTTGGATTGTCTACTTGGGTCACAGCAACCCCATGTAACACTAGAGGCTTGGGAAGAGTGGCTGGAAAGCTGCCCATCAGAAAAGGGCTTGAAAGTGTTGGCCAACAACTTGTTGAACATGAGCCAGTGTGGGCCCAGGTGGCCTGTATTAGGAATGGTGTGGCCAGCAGGACCCGGGCAGTGATTGCCCCCCTGTACTCAGCACTGGTGAGGCTATACCTCAAATACTGCGTTCTTTTCTTGGCTCCTTGCCGGAGCACATCCATGGAAGGGCAAAAAAGCTGGAGAAGTGTTTAGAGAGCAAGTATTACAAAGAGAGACTGAGGGCACTGGGGTCATTTAGCCTGGAGAAAAGGAGGCTGAGGGGAGACCTTCTTGCTCTCTGCAACTCGAAAGGAGGATGTAGTGATGTGGGCTCAGTCTTCTCACATGTAACGAGTGATAGGACAAGAGGAAATGGCCTCAGGTTGCACCAGAGGAAGCCCAGGTTGGACATGAGAAGCAATTGCCCAAAAGCATTGCCAAGCCCTGGACCAAGCTGGCCAAAGCAGTGGTGGAGTCCCCATCCCTGGAGGGATTTAAATGCTGTATAGATGTGGTGCTGAGGGACCAAGGTGGAGTTGGCAGTGTTGGATTAACAGTTGGACTTGACTGTCTCAAAAGGTCTTTTCCAACCTGAATTATTCTGTTCTGTAGGAAGAGTTTTGCAAGGTCCCAGTTTTCTCTGTCAGCTCAAGCTATCTATTTAGGGGAGAGATTTTCTGGTGAAAGAAAATAATTCAGGCTCAGGATGAGCTGCCCTCGATTTGTAAAGCATTCATCTGAACAAACCAGGTTTGTATTCCATGTGAGAAGTGAAGAGAGAAGTGACAGGTGGTTTCCAGGTAGAGTTGTAGTTTTTTCCCTACCCACAGAAGAGCAGCCAGCTGTCCTTTACAGGGAAAGCACTTTGGAATAGCATACATATGCTGGCCATACAATATACTTGACAGATTACAATATTTGATTGGGGTTTTTCCCTATTTATTTTCTTTACCTGTATGTTTTTCAGCATCTCTACTATAAAAGGAGCCACCACCATAACCTCTCAGAAGATAAGAGATATGAAAAATAGGAAATTTAAATGGTATCATCATTCCAAAATATTTCTGTCAGTGTTTTCTGACTGCTATTCTTGGATTAAGCAATTAGTTATCTATGACTTTGGAAGTATTGAAATAGGATTTTTTTGTTGTGAAATACATAGGAAAGTAAGTTCCACTTCCATTCTAATATTTTAGAAGATTGGTTTATTTTTACTCATTTTAAAATTTGTTGAATGGTAAAAATCCCTACCCAGAACTTGCCTGATCCCCATTCCTGCAGTGAAGATGTGTGAAAACGACCCAATGACTTGCTGTGGTTTTGATGTACTTTAGGATAGCTGCATGACGGCAGTAAAGTCAGGAAAGTTTGAGAAGCACAGGAAAGTTTATTTATTTAAGAAAAAGAAAGAAGAAAGAAAAAAAAACCCAAACCACCAAACTCCACAAAACAAAATCATGCCTGTGTAAAATTCCACACACAGCTCCTGCTCACACTCTTGGGAAGCTGCCTAGGGGTGGCTCTTAGAGCGCTCTCAAATTTCAATTACAAGCTTGGGCTGGGGTTGTACTCTCACTTCTTCTGCCCAATGCTTTTGTAAGTAGATATGTGCTCATTCTCCCATCTGGCTACTGCCTGGCAACTCACACTACACACAAATGGGCTTAAGTATTGTTTTTTAGCTGTTTGTGCTGAGTTTCTCTGAGGCCAGTGGCTGCACCTTGGCAGTTCTGTCGGTAGGTGTGACGGTTTGGGAGTTCCCCACTCCCCACCACCCCANCCACCCCTCTACCATACCCCAAGGTTTGCCTTACACGCAAGGTGAGTTTGGAGGATCGGCTGGGGGGGGGGGGATTAGAAGAAAAGCGGTTAATGGAGTTATTCAACAGAGAGGAGAAACCAGAGCTAGACCGCGCTAGACGCTATGCCTCGTGACACAGACTGCCAGCTCGAGACACTCTCTTATCTTCTTTTTGTTTTGGTTTCTTATTCCTAAACATCTCTGCAAGCCTCTGAGTGAAGTAGACATCACTATTGCTTACCTTCACAGCCTATATTTTTTTCCTATTAAAATATTCCAATTAGCTCAGACCAGCACAGTAGGTCTTCCTCATCCTGCCACCAAAACTGAAGCACATTCCAGTCACAAGAAGGGAAGTACGTACCTGCCTCTTGTCCTTTAATTGTAGGCAATGTCACCATACTCTGTTGTCTGTATGACAGTGATTTCCAGTATATAGTCAGTAGTGTGGCTCCTGAACATTCCTCACACTAACATGTAAATACATTATTTCTTAGTCCAGTCTTAAGCAAATCCAGTGAGCAAAGAGGCAGCAATAGCGCTGTAACATCTGCCATCAAGGTCAGGAACCAGTGTTTCTTTACTTGGGCATCCAGGGCATGCACAATAGTGCCAGCTTCTCCATGCTAAACATTACCAAGATACTGGTTTGCACACCTTCCTGGTGGACTGCTGTTAATTCATGTTTAGATGTGTGGCAAATTCGTGATGGGGCAAACTGATGAAGACCCATAAGTGTTTTAGTCCCCAGTTTTCAGGGATCAGGCAAATGAAAACCTTTGTGTTTCAACAGAAACCACTGAAGGTTCCTTTGAGTGTGATTTGCAATTCGGGGATCTTTAAAACTTCTCTTTCCTTGTGTCTTGACCTTGAGCAGACATGGTAGTTTCTTTTTCTGTTTGAAGAGTAAGGAATCTTGCTTATGCATGGTGCCTTTGGACGCGGTTTAGAGCTGATCGCCATAGTCCTAGGTGTGCGTCGTGTGTATAAACCATCACAGGCCTGAGTCTACCAATATCTGGGTGCACCTTTGGTGACGAGAGCCATCTCAAAAGAAAAAATGGTTTTATAGGAAAGAGGAGGGAGGGATGCTCACATGCTCTGCACAGGTTGCTTTTGGACTGCCATGGGGGTATGAGCCTGCAAGCTTTGTTCTCACTGCTCTGCAATTCTCTCAGGCAAGCACTTGCATTCCGTTAGAATTTGACCCTGCCTGGAGAAACTGGGGCGGTATCATTAGCTGCACTTTATAATATGGAAATTACTAATAATTTTATTTTTAGTGGCTTTGCACTGGACAATTTCCCAGCAGACCACACATCAGCTTCATCAGGTGCCTCTTGCTCTAAAGGAGTGGAAACATTGGCATTCACTTGGGGATCATGCTTGATTTCTGCAAGGCTTGCTAGCAACATTTACTTTGACCAGCTTACGTACAAAGCCAGAAGGGCTACATTTGGGTGCAGTGGCCTGTACTGGCAGTTCTGAATGCATGAGAAGTGGTGTTGGGCACACAAAAACACACCTTTGAATCACTTTTTGATGTTGCAGATTTACGCACCCTGGCCGGTGAAACAGGGTCCAACCCTAGGATCCTGCTGATTAGTGAAAGGTCCAAGTGAAGGTTTCCAGTTCCTTGTTACTAGTTCTCAGGTGGCAGCTTGGCCTGGGTGCCTCCAGAGGAGGACTCCTGCTTCAGTTACCTTTACCACTCCTCACCTGATCCTCCAGTCACTTAGTTCTCATTGGTGGTCTTTTGATTTCCTCTCAGTTTTTACTGTCACTGAGTTGGCCTTATTCTGAATCTCCTTGGCCCTTACTATCTCTCTCTGCTCCTATCTGCTGTAAAAGAATCTGGGGTGTTGGTCAACAAGCAGCTAAATATGAGCCAGGAGTGTGCCCAAGTGGCCAAGAAAGCCAACAGCATCCTGGCCAGTATCGGCCACAGTGTGACCAGCACCGCTAAAGCAGTCATCATGTGCCTCTACTGGGCACTGGCGAGGCCTCCAATACTGGGTTCAGTTTTGGGCCCCTTACTACAAGAAGGCAATTATGATACTGGAGCACATCCAAAGAAGCGCAGTGAGGCTGATGAAGGTTCTAGAGCACAGGTCTTCTGAGAAGCAACTGAAGGAACTGAGGAGAAAATGAGGCTGAGGGGAGACCTCCTCACTCTGTACAGGTCCCTGAAAGGAAGTTGGAGCCAGGTGGGGGTTGATCTGTTCTTCCATGTAACAAGTGCTAGGACAAGACGAAATGGTTGCATCTGAGGAGATGTTGGACAACTTCCCACAATGTGTTGTCAAGGCCTGGAACAGGCTGCCTAGGGCAGTGGTGGAGTCCCCAACCCTGGAGGGATTTACAGGCCTTGTATATGTGATGCTGAGAGACATGGTTTAGTGGTGGACATGACAGTGCTGGTTTAGCTGTTGGGCTCAACTGTCTTAAAGGTCTTTTCCAACCTAAATTATTCTGACTCTGCTGCATTCAGCTATCCTGCATTAGCAGCATTAGTTTTATCAAAGTGTTTGCTCTTGACCAGTTCTTGAGGCCTTAGGCCTCAACTACTTTAGCTACTAGTGCAGTGCTAAACTGCTAATGCTAAACGAGAGAACACACTGAGAGAATTCAGGTAAATCAGATCTCTTTAACACAGAGAGCAGCTGCAGGAACTGAGAAGATGAGTGTTGTTTGTATTTTTCTCTGTCCTTCACTCCTCAGGGCCTTGATACAAAGCAGTTTTCCTCAAAAGGCAAGCAGCATGTAACCTCCTGCAGGTCTTGCTCTTCCTGTTCTCCATGCCTGACCCATTTTGTCCATCTTTCTGTTCTCCTGTTCTTTCTGTGCTTGGTGGCTGCTGACCAAGACTGTAACTGGCTCAGATACAGTGTTTGAGAGCCTCATTTCTCTACCCTTTGAATTGTCTGTCCACAACAGCCTTTTGACTCTGTAAGCTTGGTCTGGAGAGGGGCGAGGGGCAAGGGCCTGCCACCATGCTTGCATTGAGGGCTCCCCAGTGCCTCAGGCTGATGTGACACTGTTGCAAACATGAGGGAATAGTGGCGAGTTGTCATTTTTAAAGTAAGATCCTTTGCTTCTGCATGTCCTGTGTGTCATTTGTCCAGCCCAGCCATAGATGTAGGGATCAGTATACAGACACTTCTGCCACTCCCAGTGAAGTCACTGCTGCTATTCTCATCAAAATCAGTGAGAATTTGGTTGTTGGCCTCAGTGACAGCAGAACTGGTTCCTTAATAAGTGGGTGCTGATATTGCCCTTGGGTACTGGGGTCTGGAGAAGTCCCCTCAGCTGAGTGAGTGGGAGGAAGCTGCCCTTTTGTTCTCATTCTCCAGGTTGTAAGTGGGTCAACATAGCAAACATGAAGAATGCATGTCTCCTACATCCATGTCTGCTGAGATTGTTGACCTTTGAGGTTAATGAGCACAAAGACAATTGCTTTTTGTCACACTGTTTATATTAGTGTTAAGCAATGCTGCTAAAGTAGTCTGTAGCACAGCAACAGGGAAAAAAAAGCCTCTCAGCTGTTCTGATGCAGCTCTGGTAAGATGCTGGCATCTGCCTTAGTGGGCCAGCAAGTGGAAGGGGAACTGCTCGAGATGGGAACTAGTGGCAGAGGACTGCACACAAGGCAGCCCTCACTGAAGAGAACACAACAGCTCCTCCTTGGGCAGAACCTGCCATCGGGGGGAACAACTGGGATTCCTCTGGTGCTGTGTCTGTACTGCAGGTGCTGTGTGTACAGACATGTGTTTCTGCAAAAGAATTCTGCAACTCTTGACTGGATTAGGATATAATCAATGCTAAACTCCAGTTTAGGCTGAAGCAACCAGTTTACACCTGCGCTGGTGTCTGCTAGATTTTAATTATTTTTTTCTTCAGGGTATTGAGAGAAAAGTAAAGAGAGGAGGAACCTACATTTTCATCGCTTACCAGAAATGTATCTCATTTGACTGTACATTCCTTTTTTAGGACGTGTTATCTGTTTAAAAAAAAGAAAAAATACAAGAAAAAAAGAGGAAAAAAAAAAAAGATAAAAGATAAAAACAGAAAATGTGCGGTGAAAAATCTTCTGTAACTTTGGATTAAGAGGTAACTGATCTTTTTAAAACAAGCACTAAGTTATTTACTTTGTAAATGTGCTGATGGCATGGCTCCATCTTACTGACCTCAGCATCCTTTTTTAAAAAAGATTTTGAGGTTTGTTTCCAATATTAAGTTATTTTAAATGTGGTTGAAGCAATAGAAAATTGAAATATGGATTGTGCATGACTGTGTCTTGAGTGTAAAAATATTGCAGTTTGAAACTTGGACCTAAAGTATTGCAAATAAAAGTTATAAATACCAATGGATGTGTGACTGCAACTTCTCCTAAGAGACTCACAGCTACCATTGTCAAAATATTGTCAGGGCTGGCTGAAGATTCACCAGCCTTGATCATCAATGGAGTAAGACAGACTTGATCTGCATACCTGTGTGTGTTTGTAGCTTTGTGCTATGCCACCAGCATGTCATGAAACAGGAATTAATCTGCCACAAGCCCAATTTACCTCTGCTACTGGAGCTCTGTGTATCTCATGTGTCTGCAAAAGAAGCCATTCTGCTTTTCTACTGCTCGCTAGTTTGTACCAATCCGCTGAGTGCTGTGATTGTAGAAGAAGATTGTGTTGCCACTGCTCCATATATAATTTACAAAGAACCAGTGTGCCCTCCTGACCAGTACAAGTTACATAGATGGTGGTGAGCCACAGTTCCTGCTCAGAAATCTTGGAAACTGCTGCTCACACAAAACTCTGAAAAATCCACATGGCCACCTGCTCAAAAGTGAAGTGATGCTGGTGTTAGAGGCATGCAGCAACCTGGACTCTCTGTGCTGAGAGTCTGTCGTTACGCACTGTGCTGTCTGCATAGCTGTAGTTTTATCTAACAGATGCTGCATCTCTCAGGCTTTCACTGGTACTTGCCAATGGCAGAGGGAAGTGGGGGCTCCAGCTGCCTGTGTAGGTGAGTGTATGTCTCCCACTCTATTGCACCCCAGCCTGATCTCCACACTAGGTCCTCAGTTCAGTGTCTCGATGTGAGTCCAGCTACTTGCTACAACCAGCCTGGAGCTCCGCTGAGGCTACCTGACCTCCTGCCCCTCCGGGTCCCCCCTGTTCCCCAGCAAGTGCCTCCCCCAGCCCATCTCCAGTTCTCACTGTTGCAGCCTCTGGTGAAACCTGATTGGTGACCCTGGGCTCCAGCACTGCTATCTTCTACTATGCCAGTCCTGGGAAGCTGTGAGAAAAGGTGGCTTAGAGGAGACCTTGTTACCATGCTCCTCTAGGTAAAGGGTGGCTACTAAGCAGGTGGAGACTCCTATTTTACAAGCAGTCACATGGAAAAGATGAGGACTTATGGGAGCAATTTAGCCTTGGGGAGATGCAGACTGGACACAAGAGGACAGTTTTTCACAATGAGACCAACCAGCCACTGGTATAATCTCAGGGAAGTGCTGGAGTCCCCATGTGACATTTCAGCACCTCACTGTCCTTGTAGAGAAGGGCCCAAAACTGAACACAGTATTTGAGGTGTGGTCTCATCAGTGTCAAGCATGGGGACACGATCACTTTTCTACTCTTGCTTGAATCTCTATTCCTGATACAAGTGATCAGGCTGCTGAATGGGGAATTGGTTCTGTTCTAGCACAAACCAGGAAACTTGCTTGTCTACAGAGGTCACACTCCTGTGGGAGCAGCATGGACCAGCTGAAGACCCAGCTTGGCTTCTGGACTTTTTTCCCAGTGCAGCATTTCTTACATCCAAGCCATCATGAGCATGGTGCTACAGGGACAGGCAGGAGGATAAACTTAAAGGTATGTGCTACGGGTCCTAGCACAACACCCACCAGGCCATGCCAGGCATAATGCTGACTGCTTTGGAGTAGAAAAGGCCTTCAGCCTTTGTAACTTACAGCCAGTAGGAACTGTCCTGACCCAGCAATACCAAGTCAGTTGTTTTCCCCAGAAGTTGCAGGAGATGGTAACAAAAGACTCATAACCACCTGCAAGCTACAACTCTGACTGCTCACTATTAATGTCTGCACCTCAACCTGGAGGTGATGCTGTGGGAGTCAGTCTATTGACCCTGCAGCCATCCCAGAGTGAGTTCAAACCAGTGAGGATTTAATTGAGGCAAGCAGCAACGACAGAGGTTGGCTGGAGCTCTTCTAGCCCAAACAGTTGTGCTGTGCCCTGTGGTCAGCAAAGGCACTGACAGGAATGACAGGGCTGATATGCCAGAGGAGACAAATGTCACCCTAAGCCTAACTGGAGGGGAGTGATGGGAATTCAGAGAGCTCATCCTAGTGGGAAGAGGGAAAGCGAATGGAAACACAGCAGTGAGAACAAAAACTTGGCCTCACTAAAATAACATTCTAAGTAAAGAATACAAATAGCACTCTGCCTTGGGCTGAAGGCTGGTGAGTGGGTCTGAACCACACTGTAGAATCCATCAGGACTGCTGAGACACTGCTGTTGTGCAGCCAGGGACAGGATGAGTCCCCAGATCAGGGGCTTGCTCTTCCTCAGGGTGAGGGACAGCAAGGAAGGCTAAAGGGCAATGGAGAATGCAGTGAGCTGGAAACTCATTGCAGGGAAAATGAGGAGAGCAGTTGTGATGTTGAAGGGACACAGTGGTGAGAAGTGTTCAGTGAATAGCTGAGAGATGAGGCAAGGACAGAGAGGGCTCACTCACCATCACAATCATGGGCAAAACCCATCCATTTAATTTAGACAACAGAACCCCCACCCACTGACCAACCAGATCAGTGTAGGATGATGAGAAACACAATCTGCTCTGCTCCCAATTTTCTCTACTTTCTCCTGCCGAGTAGTGCAGGGCAACAAGGGATTGGGAGATGCAGTCAGTTCATTGCACATTGTCTCTGCCACTCCTTCCTCCTCAGAGTCCCCCTGCTCAAGAAGGAGGGTCTCTCCCACAGGAGAAAGTCCTTCATGAACTTCTCCAAAGGAGTCTAGTTCACAGGGTTACAGTTTTTCACAAATGTTCCAGTGTGGATACAGACATCTGTTCAGGGGCAGTTTTCTCCATTGTGAGCCCCTTCTGTGGTCTGTAATCCTCCCAGTGACTGTCTCCTCCAGCGCAGGCATCCCTTGGATTCATGGCGATTTTCAGGTGGAACTAACTGCTCCAGCATGGAGTCACCCATGAGCTGCAGGTGGATATCTGCTCCACAATGGACCTCTGTGGGTCCTAGGAGGGCAGCCTGTCTCACCATGGTCTTCTCCATGAACTGCAGGTGGTAAGCATCTGCTCCACCATTAATGTCCCAGGGCTGCAGAGGACTGTGCTCCAGCAAACCACCCCCTCTTCTCCACTGACCCTGGTGTCCACATAATTCTTCCTCACATCCTCCTCTCTTAATAATTTCCCCGGTGGGTGTTCTCCCCCCCCCCTTAATTATGACACAGGAGCTTCCAGTGTCATGGATTGGCTCAGTCTTGTCCAGAGGCAGATCCAACTGACAGACTTCTAGAAGCTTCTTCTAGGGGCCACTCCTGTAACCCCTCTCTGTCGCTAGGTGTCAACTATCTGTGATGTAACAGTGTGTTACCACTTTATAAGGTGGCTGTTGGGAGCAGTCTCCACTGGTGTTCAGAGCTCATTCTGCCTGTAGAGAGCAGTCTCAGACACCAGCTCTTTCCAGGAAGAGCATCCCGGTTTAGGCACTTTCCTTGACTGTGCAGTCTGGAAGGTTGCTGTGTGGGAATCCAAACATGGCAGCCACACTTTGTGTTGCAGTTGGCTTGGTTTTTGTTTTCGCCCATGGCTTCAATCTTCTGCTGCATGACAGAATCCAGGTGATCACAGAGTGGTTAGGAAGTAAGTAGAAGTTCTTACTTGTTACAGCAGCAAATCTGACTTCCATATCAACGTCTTCTTTTGGTGTTCCTTAAAAACTAGTCGATTCTTAAGGAAATTTAAATTGTGGTGGTGCAGTTCCCTACACAGGGAACCACCATATCTGTAGCAGGGGAGTCTGGCTTAGTTTGCTGGTTCCGCCAGCACAACAGGCTTCCAGAACGCAAACAGGGAGAGGTGCTCAGAGCTCCTTCCAAAAACGGTGCTGTTATCTTGAGAGTTTACTAACAGTGCTCCTCCCTTGGGAGGAAGCATCTTGTTTTCTGAGTTCCATAGTGAAAAGCTCTGACTGTCTAAGCTGACACTGAATGTTCACTAAACCAGCTGTTACCCTAGTGAGGAAATGCAAAATTCCCAGCATTTGGTGTGCACTCCTGACTTAGGAGCTGTTACTGTACTATGTCAGAACACAACTGCCGTAGCAAAAGGGCATTTGGGAGAGTCTTTCTTGGGGAAACATTTTCAGCATCTAAAGAGAATCAATGCAAATAAGTTATTTAAAACAAACAAAAAGGGGAAAAAATCTGCTTTATTAGCTCAGTCAGAACAGGCATTAGCTGTTAAAGAACACTTTGCATTTGGTTGGATTTGATTTAGTGGCAAAAGCAGTGCAAAAAAATAGATACAAGAAGCTGTAGAAAATTAATCCCCTGGTATAGTATTGCCCTGTTGTCTTACTTGTTGTGTAAAATAATGGTTGCTACTAGAGAGATTAAGAAAGATGCCATCTATTTGTTCTGGGGGATTCCCCACCCTAAGTAGCGTTATTGCACCATCTGGTTAATTCTCCCTTTCCCTTTGCAGGACACATCACCCATTTGTTCAGAAGGTTGTTCAGAAGGGTCCATCCTTCGGTGAGTGTGCAAGTAACTTTTTACTTTCAGAGCACTTAAGAACAGTGGAACACGCTGTCAGTTTGTGTTCAGAACATCTGAAGTATCATTACCCACTCTGGCAAGATTAGTAGCCTCTTTCACCATGTCCCTTTAGAAGGCGGCTATCAATCAGAACTGTCAGAGGAGCCACAATGCTCTGTGTTTAGCTGTAGGACAGTGTGCTCAGGTCCAGGTAGGGTAGGGTGGCAATACAGTCATTTACACAGTAAAACACAGGTGTGAAGATGAGGTCTCCCTGTTTCCTGCAGACTGTCCCTTACTGGTATTCCTGCTGGACCATAC
>VWYK01022629.1:106869-153883 GCA_013399775.1 Semnornis frantzii | reverse complement strand
CCTCCCACTAGCCCAGGCCTTATCCAGCCTGGTCTTGGATGCTTCCAGTGATGAGGCATCCACAGCTTCTCTGGGCAACCTGTTCCAGCACCTCACCACCCTCATAATGAAGAAATTCTTCCTAATGTTCAATTTAAATCTACCCTGCTGTAGTTTGAAATGAGTGCCCCTTGTCCTGTCACCACATGCTGTCCTGTAGCCCCTTCAGGTGCTGAAAGGCTGCTCTCAGGTCTCCCCGGAGCCCTCTCTTTCGAAGCTGAACAGCCCCAGCTGTCTCAACCTGTCCTCTTTGTAGAAGAGGCACTCCAGCCTCTGATAATCTGTTCTCTGCAGGTCTTGCTGTCTGACTGTATTCCTCATCTTAACTCTTTAAGGATGATCTTGTACTTCTCCCAGCTAGCTGTAGATTCACTGGAAATAGAGATCCTTGTGGCATGTCTTGGATCATGTTGAATTTTATCCTGAGAAAGGGAACCAGCTGTATCCCCAGTTTGGAAGCTGATGCTCAGTGCTATGCAGTTTGGGGCTCACCTGGACCTGCTGGTGATAGGTTGCTTTGTCATTGCTGGAATTCATCACCTGCTAGGAGGTGGGTCAAGAGGATGCCTCTGATGTGGGCTCTTCCTTGTTACCATGATAATCCTCCTGCTGGGAATCTTAAAGCATCCTGAGCTTTGATTACTCCTTAGTGTACACTGAGCTAGGCGAATGTTGTGGGGTTTGTGTATTTGCTCTGTAAGCAGCATCTCAAGAGGCTGTAAAACCAGTGGGGGAAAGGAAGTCAGCAGTACCCCAGAAGCAGTCCCCTCTGCTGGAACTGTCAGCTGCTGCTGCTTTTCAAATCTCCAGGAGCTTCAAAAGAAATAAGAAAGGGGAAAACAAAGCCAATCTTCTGTTTTTAAACCACAGTTCAATATCTAGCTGGAGGGTGCCAAGTCATGTCCTTGAACCTGACTTCTCCAGATGTTCTGAGCAGACAGAGCTCTGCTAGACTTAAACCAAAGGCGTGGGAGTCCTTCTGTAGGACCTCCTATCTGAGGCAGCTTCTGAAAACATTATTTTAAGGCAGGAAGCAATCTCCTTCCTGAGCTAGGGAATTGCAGAATGGTCCTATTTTGTATGTCAAGTTTGAACCTGTCTGTACAAGTGTAAGTAAAAATTCTTGTAAGTAAGGATTTCTTAGCATCTTTAAGATGAACCTTTTTGAGGAGAAACAGAAGTTGAGATTTTAGCATGAGTTAATCAAGAAAACAGTTCTTGCTGTGTTCTTGCTGCTGGGGTGAGACTTACTGTGACAGCGTGAGCAGCAAATGTGTTAGACAAGGGCAGAGCTTTGCACGCTCCACCCTTGAGAGCCAATGCTCAGATTTTTGTTTCAGGCAGTGCATTTGAGTGGCAAAAGCAGATCCACTGAAGGAGTGGCAGGCATATGGTGTTCAGCCTATGTGCCCAATGCAAAGCTGGCTTTGAGGTGGCATCTGTGAAAGAAAATTTACTGGTAATCTCTGGTGTAAAACTGTTTCCTTGGTATGGCACTAAAAAAAACCCACCCAAAAACCTCTGTGTGTAATACTTTCCTTCCTGGACTTGCAGATCTGTAACCATATGAGTCAGAGTAGTGATGGGAGGAGAACTAAACTAAGTCTGATCTGAGAGAAAAAATCTAGTTGTGCCTGGAGGGGAAGCAGCTGGCTGGAGGGACAGCTTCTTATTCCAGAGTGGTCTTTTTCTGGTGTCGGACCTGGTCTTGCACGTGCTGATAGACGGTGAGAGCAGAGGGTGAGGACCGTGGATGTTTGATAAGGGGCAGATGGGCTTGTTCAGCCCAGCAGAGGGCTTCTCTCAGCTCTGTGTCCAAATTCCAAACGGGTTTCCTTACGCCTTTTCCTCCTGGACAGGAGATGCTGTCGTTCTCGTGTAATGTAAGTGTGTTTCACTAATGGACACTTGAAGTAACACTAAAGGTGGTTACCTGTGAGGTGTGCAATACTATTTCCTAGCAATAAAAGCTCTGCAGAAGTGCACAACAGTGTCTGCTGAGCTCCCTGCCCTCCCTTCAGAGGTGGTGAACCCAGAGCTCCAGCTGGGCACGGAACCTGCTCTGCCCAGTACTGCTGGCAGCTTTTCTCTATAAAGAGGTTGGAACTGGCGCAGCTGCCTTTGGACCTTTGGCTCTTGACAGAGGTAAGACACTGGATGCGAGGAGTCAGAGTGTCCTTTGGGGCACTGCAGATGGGAGGCTGCCCTGTACTTAACATTTTCAAGCACAGTCCTTTGGAGCAGCACAGCCCCTGGAGAACTGAGCCCAGAGTTTTGTCCCTGGTGACTCCGAATGGTCAGGGTGTGACCAGACTGGGACATGGTCAGACTGCAAGCAGGACTGGTTCTGGAAAGCTCCAAAAAACTTTTTCTCTTTACATGTATATATCTGTGGTCCTTCCAGAGTGTGCATCATGCTTATGTGAGGAGCTTGATGGAGTTTAGTCACAAGAAGCTGATGCCCTGCTCAGGAGTAACTGCTATAAAAACTGGGGTGGCTGTGAAGGGAGGATTGTACTTCTGCTCACTTTCTTGCTCTCAAAGTCCTGCTAATAAATACTCTAATGAAGAGCAGTTCAATGTAAAGTGGCTCAATACTTTTATTAGCTGTCCTATATAGACAGACAGGACAAGACAAAGAAGTTGCTGACAGTTGCTTCTTCTGTGACCTTCAGGCTTATCACAGCTCCTAGGCTTTTGCTGGCTGTAGCAGATAACTTCTTCTCTTCCTTCAGGACAGTACAGGAAGAGTGAGCCCTGAGTCTGGAAGCTAACAGTGTCTCTGATTGTTCCCTGCTACCTTAGATGTTCTGAAAGCTTTGGCAGTCCTGGCCATGACCAAATGGAAGTGAGATGGTGTTTTAGTCTCTGATTAGTAGCTTCTTGCAGTTCAACATAAAATGCTTTTGGAAGCAACCTGGAAGCAGGCATTATGCAAACTTCTCAAGCTGCATCTTGCTGACTGGAAGCAAACTTGCCAATTTCTGCCACTTTTGTGCAAGCCTTGTGACTCGTGTGGCTTTTCCTAAACCCTGCACGCAGCAGTGAAGCTAACATAAGAGCAATGGAGCTTTTGGATTGAAAATATAAATTGCTAACGTGGATGTCTGAGGCTGCTTTTTTTCTTTAAAAGATGCTTTTTCCTTTTGTGCTTCTGGAGACCAGTGTAAAGAATCCCAAAGCTTCCAAGACTTGCGTTCCCAACTCTTCCTTTCCTTAAAATCAGAGCTTAGTCACCAGACTGTGAGCTCTGCTAAAATACTTCTTACAGTCACAGTGACCCATAAATTGTACAAAATGAGCTTTGGAATAAACCTGGTGCATCACTTGTGACCAAAGCAGGAACTGAACTTGAGTATGGGGGGTGTGAAAATGTCATTTTAATAATGCATTAACTCAGCAGTCCTCTTTCACACTCCCTTTCCTGTTTCTTAGAGCTTTAGACTGCTTGTTGTAGCTGTGTCCAAGGGTGAAGGGTTAAGGTCACTGTCACCAACATGAGGATTGCTGGCATCCTGTGCATGCCAGGACTGTCATTCTGTGGCTGTGATACTACAGTAGCCATGCTTTCATTGAGATGGTGGATGGAGTGGCTGAGAGAGGACACAGCTGGTGTTAAAGCGATGCTGTAGTGGATTTTGGCAGTGTTGTGATGCTGTATGAAAGCAGAGAGTAAGATGCAGCTTATGTTTCAGAGCAGGTTTTCAACTGCATTCAGACCCCTTCTCAACAGGCAGAAGTATACGGAGATGCTGAGTAGTTGTCTCTCCACATCTGTAAGTGTTTTCACAGCAGAGTACTAGGAGAGTACCCAGGAGAGTACTAGGAAGAAACTTACAAAAGTCTTGAAGTCTTTGTTCAGTTCCTCCTCTTTGTCTTCCTGCCACTCTTGGATGTGT
Source organism: Semnornis frantzii (assembly GCA_013399775.1). NCBI lineage: Eukaryota > Metazoa > Chordata > Aves > Piciformes > Ramphastidae > Semnornis > Semnornis frantzii. The sequence continues at coordinate 149,945 of VWYK01022629.1, read as the reverse complement.
AAATGCAGGGTAAGTTACGTAGGCTCCAGCTTAGGGCTCTGGCAGCATATCAGCAACATTCCAGCCCCCAGGGCTCTTCACCCAGAGAAGTACAGGTCTGTACAAAGGTTCTGATGATCAGTGGCCACTGGCCACCTGCCTGCCAGCACAGGAGCAGTCCTCTGGCAGCAGGGGAATGTCCCTAGTGACCCAGCAGCTCAGAGTCGAGTCAGTAACCCTAGAGCTCTCACCTCAGCTCAGGTGGGAGCCTTTTTCGTACTGGCTTCCTTAGAATGCATTTGGAAATTCCAGCACAGCGAGTCTGGAGGGGGCCCCTTAATTCTGCAGCAGGTTGGGTTTTCTCTTCCTCTGTCTGCTGTGATCTCTTGAGTAAGCTCTGGCTATTTCTTAAGCTGATTGTGCTTTTTACTTTTAATAGAAGCTCCTCTATGAATAGCTGGGAATTGCCTGAGCATGGTGGTGGCCTTGAGAGGAGAGCTGTTGCAGCGGGGTTATAGCTAGGAGTGACGAGCAGACTGTACTAAAATGCAGAATTCCCTCAGGGATCAGTGCATGATGTGTGTCACACTGCAGAATTCCCTTAGGGATCAGTGCATGATGTGTGTCACTGCAGAGCTGCTGCTGCAGCTCCGCTGCTGAAACTGATGTCACCTCTTCTACATCTGCACAGCTTCAGCTGAGATCTCAGCAATACATTTCTGTATCCGTGCTGCTTGGTTTTCATGTTACTGGGCCTGGGCATTGCTCTCTAGCAAACCAGACCTGCGAACTACCTGGCACCCCAAACTTGTGCTGTGGAGAGAGTTCCATTTCCTAAGGGGTTTGTGGAGGCTGTTGAATGATCTCTAAAGAGTGCTGCCTGCAAAACAAGCAGGTGAGGCACTGCAGTAGCTCTTACGTTTTGACACCTCCTATTTAGACAAAGTCAAATTCAAACTGGAGAGCAGGACAGGCAAAAGCACATCATTTGCTGGAGACCAGTGTGCTGGTTTGGAGGTTGGGGAAAGGTCCGAGGGAAAGAATTTAAACTCTTCACTTGTGGAAAATAAGGAAAGGAACCAAAGGAAAATAAGGGACGACCCAAAGACTCTGCTCTGTCTGGGCCCATGTGCCAGAATTTTGCTCACCTTCTGTGGTGATTCCATCCTGGGATAGCCTGGAGTGGAGTTGTCTGGTATGTAGAGTTCAACGCTTCTGACTTTGCTCTGCGCTGGAGGCATTCACAGGCTGTGTTTGGTGCAAGCAAACAGTAAGCAGCAGTGCCTGTGCACCATGTTTCCACCCAGGGTGATCCTAATGACATCTGAAACTGCAGAGGTGCTGTGCTCGGCCAGGAACTTGGCCCTGCTCCCGCGTACTTCTCCAGGTAGAGTGAAGACACAAACTGGCATCTTGAGTTGGCTCTGCAGGACACCTGCACCCTGAACATTTCGCTGAGGATGCCTGGGTGCAGCTTGGCTCCGACTGCCCTGCGGGGGCTCTTGGAAGGGCAGCAGTCTTCCTCCCTGCCCTCAGCACACTCCACCTCTGCCCTCTCACCCAAAAGCAATTATCAGGGGACCAGCACTCAAGTTTATAAACCCACCAGCCGTGCCCGGCCACCAGTAGTAGGTCTCCTTTCCTCCTGCAGCCTCCCCCGGGTCTCCACTAGTGGGCATTGTCCAGTGAGCGTTTCCAGCTGCCTGGGGCCTCTGGCACTCGGCTGTGGGGACACTCTCTGCTAACAGACAGTGACGAAATCTGCCTCGAACTATGGTTGTCCTGTCAGATCTTGCAGCAAATACCAGGACTCCAGAAGTGGTAAAGTTCTGACAGGAAATCTGACGTGGCACTTTCCACGAGTGTTTGGCAATCCTGAGTCTTCCATTGCACCTCCTCCAAAGGAGAGATGGGCGGAAAGGAAGAGAAACTACCTTTACCCAGCCTCCGCAAGAGCCCTCACTGCAGGACAGACTCTAGTCCAGGCTCAGCTGCAGCCTGACTCGAGGAGCTGTGGCAGATTAAGACGCCGGTGGTGAGAAGTAGTGAGGTCAGTCTGCAGTTTGCTGGCTTTAGCTAATCCCGGGGCGCTGCTGTGCCTGTGCTTTCCCCTCAGGCACTCTAGTCCCAGAAGTTTCCTCTGCAGCCTTTCCTGTTGTGCTCTCCCAGCTCAGGTCTGCAGGTGCAGTACAGGTCACGTTTTTAAGGGCTGTGACCCTTCAGTTAGGGCAGGCCAGGATTGCTCAGCAGATTTGACTGTGCTGGAGCGAAACATAGTGGCAGATCAGTGTGGTGTAAGGAGACAAGCAACGATGCTAGGGCATAGGTTGACCTTTAGGACCATAAAGCCTGAATTTCTTTACTGCTGCTGTCAAGACTGGAATGATTTGATACTCTAGGGTGTTGCTGATGCCTGGCATTGGCCTCTTGGAGACCACTGCCTGAAGTTGCAGGAAGATGCTGGAGGTGAAGTCTTGTGGGCAAAGCTGTATAGGATAAATGAGCTGCAGGGCTGGTTTATTTCTTTTTGGCAGGGTGTGTGCTTTTTGAAGGGAGCAAAAGGGGAACGTGCCTCCGTGCTGTGATGGTTAAAAGCCAGCAAGGCAGGCAGAAGGGTTTTACAGCTCCTAGAGTGCAGCATGCATAATTGTAGTGCAGTATTTCCTCTGCCTGTGGCTCTGGAGGCCTCTGGACCCAGCTGTGGTTGCTTTTCCCCTGCATCCTGACATCTCTGCCTAGGTCTGGTGTTGTGTTTGATTTTAGATGAGTGAAACCAGCCTCGTTTGCTTTCTCCTAGAATCATCATTCTTGACATTAAAGTCTTGCATTTTCCACAGATGTGGAATACTTGCTGCCACATCCATTCAGGATACACCAGGCTGCCTATTCCCTTGAGTTCCTGATAGTATCGTGTAGTATCAGTGCTGTGTCACTCTTTACCTTGAACATCCCAAGGCAGCAAACAAGGTCCAGGACTTTGTTTTCTGTTAGCTAGAAATTCCCAGGGGAAGCTGCACAGCAGCAGTGCTGCAGTCCCTACTCTTAAGGCTGCCCTCTTGCCCAGGGTCACTGCAGTGCTTACCCTAATGAGCAGTGACTTTTGGCGATCGGGCAGCGCTGCAGGCTGCTCCGCTTGAGCCCAGCGCAGGGAACCGCAGAGCTCCGTGCGAGGAAAGCCCTGCACAACTTTCTCCTGCAAAGGCACCATGGGGCTGTGGGCTTAGCGGAGCACTCCAGGTGCCAGGCTGCCCCGTTCTCCGTTCCCGTGGGTGCCCGACATCCTGGCGTGCTCTGGGCTAACCCATCCACGGGAGCATGGCAGGGAGGATCAGGGCAGATGTCAGCCCTCAAAATGGAGGAGGGAAGAAGATTCCTGATTCACTCTCTCGCAGCAGAGGTGAACCTGAGCAAATGGCATTTCTGGTGAGGTGCTGAGTTTTGTATGCCAGGAATACCTCTCGTTCCTTCTGCAAACTCTTGACCTGTAGCTGCAGAGATTTGCTGAAAATCCTATAGCCTCAGCAACCTGGGCTGATGCACAGCAGTGAGTGATGCAGGAGCTGTGGCCATCAAGCTGATTTGTTTCTATGGAAACAAGTAGATTTCACCCTCTTGTAGGGAAGTAGGAGGGAAATTATCCCCCTGGGCCTGGTTCTGGCTCTCAGATTGAATTGGTTGCTGCACTGCAACTGTGAAGCAGCAGCCCATAAAGGGATTATCCATCTAGGATCACAACCCGGGGAGAAGCACGTGGATCCAATCTGCTCCTGTGGCAGACCTCCTCAGCAGCTTTGGCGCAAGGCACTGTTGTTTCATACCAGAATTCCCAGGGTCACAGCCCTCCATGGCACTTGGAAGCAAAGAATGGACCTTGGTCACTCACAGCCGGAGAGGAGCCCTGTGTGCCCGTACAGGCAGCTGTGGCTGTGCTCCTGCCCAGACCAGTCAGTCAGGATGGCTGAAGGTGGATGTCCGGACTTCAGCACACCTTCTTCTAGGCAAGAGCTCTGGGTGGTATCTGCAAGGACTGGAGGAAGCCAAGATCTTTCAGGGAGGCTTCAGGTGTTGCTTTCTGATGAGACTTGTGCATGAGGCTCTGCTATGTTTATGTACTGCTTTCAGGAAGCCATGGAATGACAGAATCCTTTAGGTTGGAAAAGACCTTTAAGATCAAGTCCAACAGTTAACGCAGCCCTGCCATGTCCACCACCAATCCGTGTCCTGAAGCACCACTTCTGCATGTCTTTTGAGTACCATTTTTTATCCCAAATTGGTCCTAATGCTTAACAGCTCTTGAAGTCCTGTGACTGGGCATGATGATGTTAAACCCTTTTTCTAACATGACAACTGATGGCTCCGTACCAGAGAAGAAATCAAGTCCTGAATAGAAACCTTCACCAGCAAGTTCCAACAGGCACATACTAAACCCTGTGTATTCCGGCAGCATGCAGTACTGTTTGGGCAGACCCTGTGCCCTGGTGCAAGGTTCTAGTGGTGGCCCTTCAAAAGGGACTGGCCAGCATCTATGTGTTTCAAGTTTCAGGTTCTGAAGGTTCTTCCCCATCTATGCCCCAGCAGTGACTCTGAGGATGAAAGCTTTGATTTCTAGATAGAAGGAAAGCAGACCATGCAAAATGGTAATGCCTCTCCTTCAACCCCTTCTTGAGGTGTTACCTTGTCCCTTCTCCCTCTCCTACAGATGGGATGTAGGAGCTGTGTAACCTTCTGTGATTGAGACAAATTCTACTTGCTCAGCGTCTGTCTCCCCTCACTGTGTGTAGGAGCTTCAGCACACGTTATGGAGTGCAAGTCTGTCAGATTCTTGCTTCATGCCTTGTAAGGCACCACTGAGTCGTCTCCCTTGCCTGTATCTCTGCCTTGCTTTCAGGTCCTCTAAAGATACAGACATAAAGCACCTTGAAAATCAGGCCAAGTCCTGCTGTGAGGTCTACCAAGCACGAAGCTAGGGTACACTGGCTTCCTTGGAATTACTGTAGCCACAGAGCAGCAGAAGTCCCTGGGACAAGCTCTTGGCAGTGTCGTTGTACTCTGTGGGCTGGCAGGTCACCATATAAAAGTGTAGGATTGATTCTGGACTCCATGTGTGTCTTGTGCCCTGAGGAAGCAGCATGGCCATGGTGCACTTGTGAGCAGGGGCTCCGGTGCAGCCGTGACTTGGCATGACACAGACAACTGTCTTTTGGGTTTTGATGTACCCTGAAGCCAGTGAAATGTGAAACAAAAAAATCAGCCTAAAGGTTTAAAATAAAAATAAACAATGTTTTGTTTTTTTTTTTTCTCTTATAGCACTTCTTCCAGAGAGCTGCAGAGAGCACATGCAGGAGAGCAGCTGAGCGAGGTGCTGGGCAGGGCATGTGGGAAGAGTGAGCAAGAGAGGCAGTGGCTGCACTCCCAGGAACCAGGCTGGGTGGTCAGAGATAGGGCAGAAAAGCAGAGTTTAGTGCACAGTAGAAAAGATTTAGTGGCCTCTGGGAGGGGTGGGGAAGAACACCACCTGTAAGCGAGTGTTCCTGTGAAAATTGCTCTCCATTTTCCTTTTTGCCATAGCACTGATTTTGGAGGTCACTGCACAGGACCAGTCCCATGACGAGGTGTCTGAGCGCCTTGACTCAGCAAATGTCCATGTGCAGGGAACACCTTTTTGATCAACACCTCTCATGTCTGAGTTGTCTGGGTCCTCTGGGACCTATGAGGGCACATCAGTGTGGCCATGCATCTCACTAACAAAAGGGTTTATCCTCTTGCCAGGGAAAAAAGAGATCTAGGTCTACCAGGACCTGCCAGGAAGGAGATGCAGTGGACAGTACTCAAGACTGTCACCTCTGTATAAGTAGATCAGTGGCCAAGCAATTCAGTAAAGAGGCCCAGCTCGTGCTAGTATCTCTGTGTCCTTGTTGGCCAGCGGTTATGAGCTCACATACAGCAAACTCCCAGACTCGAAAAGAGATCTGCTTGGGCTACCTTGGCTGCTGCTCTCAGAGCTGTGCTAGGTTTGGAGATGCTTTAGGAGTACAGGGCTACTTAACAAAGCAATTGTAAGTCAGCACAATGGTGTTAACCTCCCTTTGAGCTACCATGAATAGGAACTGAAGGTACAAGGCAGTGGGAAACCTTCTCTTGCCTTTCCTTGTTTCTGCTAGCATGTGTGTTATGACGACACACATCAACTACTGCCTGTCTTTATTTTTCAGAATTGTATTCCTGGATAATGAATGATTGTGCACAGCAATATTGCCTGTGTGCTGGGATGCGATGTCCTTACAGTAGATCTTTCTGTGTGTCTGTTGTGTGACCAGTGCCAGTCGCACTGTAGGAAACTGTTAGCCCAAGTGCTGATGGAACTGCTCTCACTGTGGGTTGAGGCTGAGCACACCTGCACTGTGCACACTGGCAGTTGAATACCTCACATCCTCTGCCTTCAAGTGCTAAACTTAATGGAAAACCGTGTGGCTACCTAGGAATGAGACTCTCTGTGTGGGTAGGAGTGTGCAGGACCCATGCCCCTGTTCAGCACAGCACAAAAGAAAGAGGCAGCTCAGGGCCAAGAAAAGCAGTTGGGAGAGCAGGTGGATGGGTCCTGTTCTGAATGCAGCTACTTTTAAGTGCTCGGTGGTTTTGTTGCTTGTCAGACTGCTCTTGTTTAAGAAGCACTTTAGTTCAGGGCAAATCAGAGCTGGCAGCCATCAAGTCAGCAAGAAAAGGGAGTCCAGTTCAGCCTTTTGGTTAACCTACTGAGTTGCAGAGGAAGGAAATGTGTCCGTGTTCTTGCCCCGTGCCTGAGTTCCAGGACTTCTTATGAACGTGCTTGCCTGTCACTGGAGGGATCTGAACGGGAGGGTGCTCTCACGGGCAGTGCCCGCACTGTGTGCTGCCTCCTAGCAGAACTGGCTGGTGTCTGCTGTGCAGGAGAGTGAGGCTTCAGTTGGTGTCTAAGAAAGGGAAAGCTGCTGCCACGTAGGAGGTGCTGGTTTTAGCAGTCAGTAAGGTTAATAGTAGCTCATTTTAACCTTGCACCTACTCTGTGGCTGATGTGCCACACAGGTGTCAGCCTGTGTTGCAAGGATTCCTTTGAGATGTGCTGGAGTATGAGCATGTTTGAAACCTTGGGTGGTGCCCTGTGAGCTGAAGGGTGCTCACAGGTGTGTGCAGATGTGAATGCTGCCACTCAAGGCAGAGGCCCCAGGGCTGCACATCGGGGCACTGCTGGTACCTTGCGTTGTCTGGGATGCCTGTAACGGGTTGTGCTGTGGTGAGCTAATGAAGAGCTCTTGACCTGGATGTGTGTGGGTGATGAATGATCAACTCTAAGGTGTGGCAGATCAAGCGAAGGTAGTCCTTAGCTTAAGCAGGAGTGAGTCTGAACTGTGTAACCAGACAGAAAAATCCACAGGGGCAGGAAATGTCTTTCTTGCTGTGTATTTGTGTAGTGCTTTGCACAGTTCTGATGGAACTGCACTCCCTGGGCACCACCAGAACAGAAGGAAGTAGCAATCACTGCATTGGAGGAACAGAGGCAGCCACGTGAAATTGTGGCAGCTGTGTTAATCTCAGTTTTATGAAACGAATATCCAACCCTTGAGCTTAATCATGTCCCTTAATAGCCTATTTTGTGTATAGATTTTTAATACAAAAAGGAAGGAAATGAAATGATCAGATGGTGGTGGTCACTTTTCTGCTCTTTGGAACTGTTTTTTTGTCTTCATAAGGTGCTGGTTTGGCTTTTCAGTTGAAGCTTTTACCTTCTCCAGTGCATTTTAATCTGAGAATCAAAAAGGACTGACAAACAATGAACTGCAAGGATGCTGTATTGGTCTGCCTAGACCAGACTTAGACTGGCATCAAAGCCCTCTGCAAACAGCTTTGCAAGTCTTCCCCCTTCCCTGGAGCAAGGGAAAGTAAGCAGTGGTAGAAGCATTTGGTCTGTCTTCTGTTCAGCACAAGACATGGTGCTGGGCTCTTGGCTGTTGTTGCAACTTTAGTGAAGACTGAAGTCGTGCATGAAAAAGCTTTGACTCAGAGTCTTTTCAAACAAATTACCAAGGGATGGAGAAGGTGCAAAACTGCTTTAGTTCTGCGATACAAAGAGTGACTTATTCACAAGGCTCAAAGAGCAAGAGGAAGAACTAACTTTATAGGAAACCTAGCAGCCTGCCCTTTGAGCTGACAAACCTTCTGGAGTTTCTCTCTCTCTGTATTTGCTGTATGTCTCTCTGTTCTGAATTGAATTCTTGCTGGGTTGGGAGCTGGGTAATGAAACTGCATTTGCAGTGCCACATCAGACTGCTGTGAGGCTCCTTGTCCACTTCTAGGACACAGGAGCAGAAGTCTTTCTTTTGGATCTCTCTGAAGGTCTGTGTTGACGCAGTCTCCTCTTATCAGTGTGGTTATTGCTGAAATTGTTTGTTGATCAATACTCAGTCTTTTGGCAAACCTCAAGGGCCCTCTGTTATTAAAACCTCTGAATGCAGTGCAGAGGAGGTGGGCAGCAGCGAGGCTTTCCCACTTGAATTTGATGGCAGGAGGGAAGGCACAAGACTTATGCTTGCAGTGGAAGAGCATCTACTGGAGAAGCAGTGGCAGTCCAGGTCGATGTGCAGGGATGCCACCAGTGTGGTACCTTCCTTCAGTTCTGGGAAGTGCTGTGGAACATCTTTGCCAGTGACATGGACAGAGGAATTGAGTGCACCCTCAGCAAATCTGCAGATGGCACCAAACCATGTGGCACAGTCACTTGCTAGAGGGCAGGGATCCATCCAGAGGGACCTGGACAGGCTGCAGAGCTGTGCCCAGGCCAACCTCATGACATTCAACAAGGCCAAGTGTAAGGTCCTGCACCTGGGTAGGCACAATGCCAAGCACAGCTCCAGGCTGGGTGGGGAATGGCTGAGAGCAGCCCTGAGGAACAGGCCCTGGGGGTGTGGGGTGATGAAAAGCTCAAGATGAGGCTGCAGTGTGAGTGCAGCCCAGACAGCAACTGTGTGCTGGGCTGCAGCAAGAGCAGTGTGGGCAGCAGGGCAAGGGAGGGGATTCTGCCCCTTTGCTCTGCTCTCCTCAGACCCCAGCTGCAGTCCTGTGTGCAGCTCTGGAGCCCCCAGCACAGGAAGGACATGGAAGTGTTGGAACGGGTCCAGAGGAGGCCACCAAGATGCTCAGAGGGCTGCAACAGCTCTGCTGTGAGGACAGGCTGAGAGAGTTGGGGCTCTACAACCTGGAGATGAGAAGGCTTCCAGGAGACGTTGGAGTGGCCTTCCAGTATCTGAAGGGGGCTACAGGAGGGCTGAGGAGGGACTATTGACAAGGGCTTGTAATGACAGGAGGAGGAGTAATGAGTTTAAACTGGCAGAGGGGAGATTTAGACTGGATGTTAGGAGGAAGTTCTTTACAGTGAGGGTGGCAAGACACTGGCACAGGTTGCCCAGGGAGGTGGTGGCTGCTCCCTCCCTGGAGGTGTTCAAGGCCAGGTTGGATGAGGCCTTGAGTGCCCTGTTCCAATGGGAGATGTCCCTGCCCATGGCAGTGGGTTGGGACTAGATGAGCTTTGAGGTCCAACCTAAACCATTCTGTGATTCTCGAAGTTATGACTGGCACCGAACGTGATGGCCATGAGGTCATAGGCTACCTGCAAGTGCTATTCTCCTGGGCTTAGGTGTTCCTCTGTTACAGGAAATCTGAAAGCCTTAGAGCACAAACCTGAACCAGTGAGCTGGGCACTTGTAGCACATCAGGGAGGAACAGACCTGTTCCTGCAATCACTTTCTTGTGTGTATCAAGTTTGGGAGCATTTCTTTTAACAGAGCAGATCAACCAGGCATATGCCCAGAATGATGCCCAAGGTGCTGCAGGACTAGTTCCCTCTCCAGAGATGTGGTTCTCTCTTGTGCTAACAAGAAAACATCAACTAGAGAACCAGCTTAACCAGCGGAGTAAATGAGTGCTTTTCTGACCCACAAATTGTGTCCTTTAGGAACAAATGTGCACTACTGCAGCAGATGAGCTCATAGAGTCACATTTTTTCAGTGCAGGAACAATGAGACTTAACTGGAAGTTTCAATGTGTGCCTCTTCAGGGAGTCCAAAGTTTTTTGGGTGGGTCTCTGTCCTACTTTTTTGATTGCATCTATCAACATTTTTCTCCCTTTCCATATAGTAGTCTGGGATGAATTAAACAATTTCAGTCTCCCAAGTCTTGTGAAGAGTCCAGGGTGAAATGTCTTTGTCTGTGGTACCTTTAACTTCTGATCTCTGTTACTGCACAGATCATGAAGTGAGCTCCGAAAGATTTGCAGAACCAGTGTGCCTTTTCTGTCATTAACAACACCTTTTTGTTCTCTGGGGGTTCCAAGATACCTAACTCATGGAGGTTTCTTGTACAGAGCAGCAGACTTGAATTCAAACAGCTGGTAGGGGAACCCCAAGTTCCCAGTGCTCCAAGCTGGCAAGCAGCGATAACTGCACGGCCTCGAGATTGCCAACGTGTCTGGATTTTGTTCAAGTGTTACTCTACAGTAACTCCTAAATCGTTTTCCATTCCTCAGATATATATACACACTATTGCATATTACTATTACTAATACATGTTACTATTACATTATGCAGCTTTCAGCCCAAATCTGTACTTTAATGCAGTTCTAGACACTAACAAAGAAATGAGACTGGAAGGGACGATGCGAGTAGGTTTGCCCCGAGGTGGCTGTGAGGCCGCTGGAGAACATGTGTAACCCCTTCAGCAAAGAGCAGTAAATGCCTTTGCAGTCACTTCCCTGCCTCAGCTCTTTCAGCCTGAGACCTATCAGGGTTTGCATCCTCGGTTCTTTTTGTTGTCTTGCCTTAGGAGAGGAGATCTCTAACTGGTTAGATGGAAAATTGACCTAGTTCAGTGTTCTCTCTGGCAGTAGTTAAGAGAAACTGAGTGTGAAATATGTATAAATACATCTGCAGTAGCTGACAGTTTGGGAAATGTGGCTGAGCTGAGCTTGTCTGAATTTTCCAACTTTAATAAGAGGCCTGGAATTGCATTGCTGAAACTGATACCTCAATATGCTGATAGGGAAATTTGAGAGAAGAGATAGAAGCAAATGAAGTATTCCTGCTCCCTGAATCCAGCTGATGTGTTGTAGCTGGTACCTGACCATGTTTCCCGGAAGAAGCCTAGGCTGCAGGAGTGGCACTGGGTGGTAGTCCTGCCTGGAAGCACAGCAGATTAAATGTTGTCTTGCCACTTCCGTGTGTTGCAAATGGTGCAACAGAAGTACTTACACAAAATGAAGGGGGAAAACAGGGGGCTGGTGCCCTCAGCCTGACTGAACAATGCATTTCAGGCACAAGGTCTTGTACAGCCATGTGTCTAATGAGGCTGTCTTTGATGTCAGGCTAGAGGCTGTCTTGTCGCACAAGTGGAGTCCCTGCTGCCCCTATTCCAGCCTTGGAGCCTTTTAGCATGCTCTGAAGAGTTATTCCATCCTCCTGTTTTCTCCACTGGCCCTGCTACCATGCATCTCCTGGGCTAGAAGTGAGTAACTTTATCTCACCCTCTTGTGCCCAGGTCACCTGCATCGTGGTTTCTCTTTCTCCTCTGTCGTTTCCTTGACTCTAACTTAATTCCATCACTCTGTGGTGCTTTTTCTAGAGCAGTAGGTGTGCGTATGGATCTTTCCTCTTCTCCTAAGTGGAGTGGAGCTCTGCTGGTTGTGTTGGCCATGCCACACGTGCTGTGCTGCCACAGTTTGTTTGCAGAAGTAATTTACCGTGCCTGCTGCCAGAGGGCAGCTGGGCTCCTGCTCGCCGCCCTCGCCGCAGCATGCAGCCAGCCTGCCACAGAATTCACTAATCCCTGCTCTTTAGTTTCTATGACTTGAAAGGCTTGACTGGAGCAGGAGGAGGAAGGAGTTTGTCCAAGTCCGTAAAGAGAGAGAAAGTGAGGAAGAATGTGAAACAATATGGATGCAGTGAGGTGATACTACACAACTGTGAGGCTTGTCATAAAGGCTTTTGTTTGTAGCTCTTGAGAGGAACAAGCATAGAGGAACCTCAGGAGCCCAACTCTGGGGACCTCCCAGTAATTTGTGGTCTGGGAGTTCCCACACACACAGTTTGAAATCAACAGACTAGCTCAGATGGCTGAAAGCAATTCGAAGCTTTATTTACAGCACTGCACATACTTACAGGCATATGTGCCCAGCAAAGAAAGATATTTACAATAATATACAAGTTAGGAGTAATACAGGAATTCAAAACCCCTCCCGAACAGCCAGACCACCTAGGAGGGCTCCGAGCTAACCCCCTTCCTTCTTCCCACCCCTGCCTTATCTTGGAGGGCTTAGGAGCAGGGGTGAGATGCCAGATAAAGGGTTAGAGGGAAATTATTAGATCGAGTGACACAGGTTTCATGCAGAATACTGAAGACAACATGCAGCCAGGCACACAGTCTGAAGAAGTGAAAGACTTTGTTTATATTTTGAGTTTTTATCCCTCTCAGCAGAACCAATGAGTGATACAGACATCACTAATATTTTCTTTTCACAGACAATGATCAAATTTCTCTCATTTAAATATTCCAGTTAGCCTCAAACCAGCACAGATAGGCATTCATTTCCTGGTACTGGGAATCACATTTGACATATTTTCAATTGGAATTAAAGCAGCACTATGACTGTTGATTTAGGTGATGACATTTGACTGATGGATTTGTCATCTTGTCTTCTCTGAGTGTTTTATTGGGGTTTTTTTTCCTGGAATAGTCCTGAAGCTACTTCAGTTAACACAGCAAATGGGATAATTTTTTCATAATGCTGTAATCCAGATGCCACATAGGTTTTCCATCTACCTCTGTCCTGAGTTTGCCTTAGTATCTGTGACAAGGAGAGCAGAGAAATGAGGATTTTGGCCAAAACAGGAAACTTCAGGAAAGTTTGGAACATGACAGAAGTGGAATCTTAATTCCTAGAGAGCTCATGCTTGTGAATGCAAGTGGTGCCTTTCCTACAGGGAAACTGGATTTGGCACTGCAAGCTGGAGATCAATAGTCAGGGTATCAGCTCAGCATGCTAGAGAGGGAGCTGACGGTGGCAGGATGTCTTCTCCTCAGGTACAGTCGGTGCCCCTCAGGTAGATTCCTTACACTAGAAACTGCTGCTCAGGTAGGACCTTGGCACATACTGACCACAGATGCCTATAGGAATGGAGCTGAGGCAGCAGAAAGCTGCCAGAGTGATGCAGTGCCTCAAAGATTCCAGAGTTACTCTCACTGGAATGGAAAAACTAGAACTGTATTATTTGAAAAACAAATGAAAGACAAACTGCATTTAACTCTTTGTGCTCCTGGAAAGTTTGGAATAACCAGAGTGGGGTTCAGCCTTATTTCAGCTGTTAGGGCTGTACCAGGTCCCTTGACTCCAGGTTTAGCGATTCACACAAGATACTTTTGTTTGCGTTAGGATGCCTCCTTACCCTTCCTTCACTTGAAACTACTCTGCAGTTTTCGATATTACCAGGTTATTCTGACAGCCTTACAGATGGAGAATTGCTCATACAACTGAGAAAAGAGAGATACAGAGACGTAGAAGACCTTGCACAGTATTACACAGGAAAGCAGTGGCCAAAGCAGGAGCTGAAACAAAGCTGGTCAGGTCCTTGTCTGATGTGGTAAATCAAAAGCTCATTCCTCATCTTCGCTTTCTTTGTCAGTGCTAAGCTCATGCAGAACTAAGAGCAGGATGATCAAAGTGAGTGATTTCCTCACTCCCCTAGAGTAGTCACTACTGAATTAGCAAAATTACTCATTGCCACAGCTTCCAGGGGAGGCAAGGTTGTGTGCCATAATCCCAGCAATGTAGATGGGATTTTTGTTAACAAAGCAAACTACATTTGTGCTGTAGGAGTTGTGTTGGGAGTGATGTGAGGAAGCAATCCATCGTGTTTTCAGAAGTGCTGGGTGGCTCTTGGGGAGCCACTTGAGCAGCTGACACTTGAAAACCAGGCCACAAACCATCAAAGTCATCACCAGATGCAGTGAGCATGCCTGGCTTTGCCCAAAGCACCTGGATTTGGAAGAAGCAAAAGCGAAGGGGAACTTGTGGGCTGTGGCTGCAGAGTCAGCATCTGGAGAAGACCAGCAAAAGACTTCCTTCCTTTGGAGGGATTTGAAGTACACAAAAATCCAAGACTTGTGAATATAGAGGAAAGCTGTTGCTGGCATGGCCCGGTCTCGAGTAGCTGTCCAGGAGAAGCCTTGGGTGGATACAAGCCTTTGGCTACTGGGGCCTTCTCAAGCCCTAAGTGCAGGGTTAGTGGTGGTCTTGTCACTTGGGTAACTGCATTTGGTGGAAAGGAGGCCTGCTACTTTCCAGGCTGTGCTTTGGCTTCTCTCTTCCGGTGGAAGCAGAGAGTTCTGCCGGAGTGCAGGGAGCTGCTGAAGAGGGCTGCTTGGTCAGCTTGGACCTGCACGAGCAGAGAGCTCTGTTGTGTGCACAGCTGCCTCCGAACAAGCAGCTCTGACCCCCTTGGACAGCAGCACTTGGGGTTTAGTGCCTTCAGCTCTCTGGTGCCCATGGCTGCCAGTTGGAGTGTGCGCATGCTTACAGAACAGGAGAGCTGTGCAGAGGGAAGGAGGCAATCCTTTGCTCACCTGGACCCTCCTGTTTTGTTCTAGGGACTTCCTGCCACGTGGATCTGGCATCGTGACCAGGCGCCCGCTCGTCCTGCAGCTGGTGAATGCCAGCACCGGTATGTGAGCTACCTCCCCTGGCTTGCTGCCTCGACTAGGAAAGGTCTTACCTGACCAGCGGCACTGCACAGGCTGGAAAAAATAAATAGGAATTTTCCCCAGTGAAAGTGACCTGCAACTGCCTTTCAGTTCTTTGTGTTGAACATCTGATGCTTTCAGTGTCCAGAAGCATAATGCTGCTTAGTTTCTTCTGTAATTTATCAGTTGAAGCTCCATGAGTGCTCATCACGATTTCCCTTTCTCTGTGCTGCTCTGACTGTTGCAAGTGGGTCAGACCTAAGAACCCATGACCCTGCTGATAATGTGCTGAAGTAAGGAGGCTCAATGATTTAATGCAGTGAGAACCCAGCGTGAGCACTCTGGGGTCTGAAGACAGATGGCAGTTCTGTGGCTGCTCTTTTGGCAGTTCTCTGGTTTTACCACTATAGCTTCAGGATATCTTCTTCACCTTATCCCCCAGCATAAGTTAGTATCTCACCAAGGACTTGACAAGTGAATGTTCCAGGGTATTCTTCCACTCTTGTCATGAAGTACAAGAATCTTTCTCTCCTGAGACTCTTGGGTCTATTCTCATTATGTAATGAGACTTTATTACCCCCAGCACTTTAATTAGAGCTAGTCCAAGTTTTCATGAGCACCCAGGTGTCTCCCACTATAGCTGGGGGGGGTGGTGTCACTGCTGTTGCAGACAGTAGCAACAGAGAGGGTCCTGGATTATTACTTGGAGGAAGACAAGTGAGGATGCCACATCTGCTGAGACAGCAGCTGGATTGTGCAGATGTTTGGCTCTTCTGGATTTTCTCAGATGCCGATCAGGTGAGGTGGCTGCAGGAACTTCTGTGCCAGCCTGCCATGTTCTAGTGGGAAAGGCCCTGGCCAGGCTTCATCCTTTTGACTGTCTTTTGTTTTGTTTTGCTCTGGGATGTGATGTTTTAATTACACATTGGGAGCTTCTCTGATTTCAGTAACTATTTCTAATTCTCTGTTTCTGTATACATAGAATATGGTGAGTTCCTACACTGCAAAGGAAAGAAATTCTCTGATTTTGAGGAGGTCCGTTTGGAGATCGAGGCTGAAACGGATCGTGTTACCGGCTCAAACAAGGGGATCTCCCCTGTGCCCATCAATCTGCGAGTCTACTCTCCCCATGGTGAGTCCTAATGCAGCACCTGCCTCAGGAGGAGGTGGATGAGGCAGGCTGCTGCTTTATGCTGAAGCAAAGAACAGAAGTGAGGTGGTGAGTGTGCTTGGGTTTGGCTTGGTGCTTGGCGTGCCTGGGCCATGCCGGATCAAGCTGCCAGCCTCAGCCATAGCTGGAGCAGTGTCTGCCAGCTGAAGGATCTGACAGCCAGCAGAGCTCCTTGGAACAAATTATGTCTGTGCAGGAACCTGCTCGCGAGGTTGTTCTTTTCCATCACTGTGGGCATTACAGCAAGGAGCTGCTGCCTCCCCTTTCTTTACTGAGCAAATAAATGGAACATAAGAAAAGCTGCTGAGTGGCTTTCCTGAGGAGCACTTGGCCTTCTGTTTGCATCTCAGTGCCTACTTAGTGGTGCCCACTGAGGCCAATGTGTAGTCCCCAGATTACTGTCCCCTTAAATGTGAACAACTGTGTGAGTGTCTTTTGGAATGCTCATTGCTGTGCAGCATCTGGCTGGGTGAACTTGTACTTGATTTTTACTGTTTTTTAATGCCCAGGAAGGCAATTAAACAGCTGCAGGGCTCCATATTGTCCTTCAGAAGAAGGCTCAGCTGACTCTAACAGGAGCCTCCCTTGCATAGGAGCAACAGAGCTGGAGACAGCTCTTAATGAGTGGAAGGAACTCTTCTGATTCTCCAGTCTTCATTATGAAGTGAAAAAATGTGCTGGTACCCCTTCCCACAGCGTGTGTGGAGGAATAGGTTTAAACTGGCAGAGGGGAGATTTAAACTGGATGTTAGGAGGAAGTTCTATCCAGTGAGGATGGGCAGACACTGGCACAGGTTGCCCAGGGAGGTTGTGGCAACTCCCTCCCTGGAGGTATTAAAGGCCAGGTTGGATGAGCCCTTGAGTGACCTGTACTAGTGGGAGGTGTCCCTGCCTATGGCAGGGAGTTGGAACTGGATGAGCTGAGGTTCCTTCCAACCTAAACCATTCTAGGATTCTACTTCCAGACTAGAATATTCCTACCTCATTGCTTCCCTGTCCTATCTTCTGTTTCCTGTGTCTAGTCCTGAACTTAACCTTGGTGGACCTGCCAGGTATGACAAAAGTCCCAGTAGGAGATCAGCCTCCTGACATCGAGTTTCAGATTCGAGACATGCTCATGCAGTTTGTCACCAAAGAGAATTGCCTCATCCTGGCAGTATCCCCAGCCAACTCTGATCTGGCTAATTCTGATGCCCTGAAGATTGCCAAGGAGGTGGATCCACAAGGTAAGTCTCTTATAACTGAGCATGATGTTAGCAGGCAGTGCCCTGGTTTGCCTTGTCCCTTTTGGTTGTGGTTTGCTCCGCAGCTGTAAGCTTCCTCTCTGTTGTCTTCGGTTATATCTTTACAGCACATTCCTCTCAGAGGTGTTAGTGAATGTCAGCAGTCGCCGTAACAGGACTTTTGTTACTTTCCTTTTCTTACTTTGTCCAAGCCCATTTTCTGTAGTCATCTGCATTCTACCTGCACTAAAATCTCTGCCTGCTGTGGCAGAGCATGTGCTTGTTTCAGCAGGTCATGAATGAAAACTGTGCTCGGTTATTGTCTTTTTAGTTCTCAGGGCCTCTTGTCCATACAGGGAACTGCAGTGCCTGAGTTCAAGAGCCCTTAAGTAGCTATGCTGGGCAGTCTGTGAGCTTGCTGAAGTGGTTTGCTTGCTCAGGTGTGTTTGTTTTTGTCCCCTAGGGCAGCGCACCATTGGAGTCATCACCAAGCTGGACCTCATGGATGAAGGAACCGATGCGCGAGATGTGCTAGAAAATAAGCTACTGCCTCTTCGCAGGGGTGGGTGCCTGCATACTTTGTCCATGATCCTCCTCCCTCTGTTTTCCCTGGCTGAGGTCTGGCCGTTATCTCCTTACTGCAGCATCTGTTGTGACTTGTGGTTAAGCCATGTCTGTTCCAAGTTGGAACTGAGCAGAGTTTGGATCTGTCAGGCAGTTAGCAGGGACCTTGCAGGTGTTGGCAGCTGGGCGCGGAGTGCCAGAAGAAGCGTGGCCTTGTGCTCTTTACTTTCTCTTTTCTTACTAATCTAGATGAGATTGTTATTGTGTATCAATTGAACTCACTGGTGCTGTGATATGTGCTGTGTGGAACTGTAGGGACATACCCATCCTAAGAGGTCACAGAAGTGTTTGGGATGCATGAGACCATGATGCGCTTTGTGACTGAGTAACAGTGACAAATAAACTGATTTTCAGTTGCATGATCACTTTTGTCCTGCATATCAAAATATCAGTTCCTGGGCTACTTAGAGGAAATTCTTTTTTTAAGCTCTGCCAGTTGTTTCCTACTAATGTGATGCCACTGGAATTCCCTGTCTGCAGTGTTGCCAGCTGAGTAAACTCCTTTTCAGTCTGTGTCCCATTTAATTTCTCATCCATGAAACCATCTGATCTCAAACCCCACTCTTACAGGTTACATTGGTGTAGTCAACAGAAGTCAGAAGGACATTGATGGCAAGAAGGACATCCAGGCAGCTCTGGCTGCAGAGAGAAAATTTTTTCTCTCCCACCCAGCCTACAGACACATGGCTGATCGCATGGGGACCCCCTACTTGCAGAAAGTACTGAACCAGGTACTGTTGACTGTCAGGAACTGCTGCCCACTCTGCCATAAGAATCACTTGTCTGGCCATCAGGGCTCTTCTGAGATGGAACTATACAGGAAAAACTAAAACTTGTGGTCAGTAAAGGAATATATGCTTTAAATTGTTTTGCTGCAGTGAGACTTATAGAGAGCAGCCAGGCAGAAGGGGCCCTGAGTAGAAAGGTAGCAAACTCTTCCCAGTAACCGCCCAGAGCTTTGTCATCATCTTAAACCTTCTTCTTATGCAGCAATTGACCAACCACATCCGTGACACCCTGCCGGGGCTGCGGAACAAGCTCCAAAGCCAACTGCTCTCCATTGAGAAGGAGGTAGAAGAGTACAAGAGCTTTCGACCTGATGACCCCGCTCGTAAGACCAAAGCTCTGCTTCAGTAAGTGGCTTCAGCTGCGTGTCTCTCTCTGGAGATGCCTGCTCAACCATGACTTCTGCTTCATGCTTTTTTGTTTTCTTTCAGGATGGTCCAGCAGTTTGCTGTGGACTTTGAGAAACGCATTGAAGGCTCTGGAGACCAAATCGATACCTATGAGCTGTCAGGAGGAGCGAGGATTAACCGCATCTTCCACGAACGCTTCCCCTTTGAGCTGGTGAAGGTACTGCTGAGATCCACTCTGTCTTCTTGCCTCTGATCCATCACCTCTTCTCTCTCCTTACTCTTTTTATGTCTTTCATCATCTATCTTTCCCTTTGACTGTTTCATTTCAGGGTTTTCCTTTTATTATATTTTTTACTTATTTTTGTCTCCTTTAATGAAGTCTTCCCATAGGACTGAGATTGCTTCTGCCTGTCCCCTGTCAGTGTCCTAGAGACAGAAACAGTGTGGAAATTGTTCTGCTGTCATAACACCTGAAGAGGACTTCTATTTAATGAGAGTTTTCTTGCAGACACTACCCTGATCAGAAGTAGTATGGAATAGCTTTTTTTAATCTCAACTGGAACAGATTTGAGAGCCCAGTCTTCTCACTCCTGCATTTTCTGCATCTTGCTTCCTGTTTTTTTAAATTTTTGCATCTGAATAAGACAAGGCATTTTTAGTGAAACTTAAGAGCCTGCCTTGTAATGGCCAATGCAGTTTTGCATGGGAACTGTAAATCTGTTTGTGGTGTTCACTGAAAAAGCAGCTGCCAAGACCTCTTGCTGAATTTTGGGAGACACAACCGTTTTAGAAAGCAGTGTAGCACTTGAGCCCCATTACCTATCTCAGAGAAGCTCCCTGGGAGGTACTGGGGCTTGGCATGGGTAAATGGAGGCCCTTTGCTGCTGCAGGCTGTGCAGGATGTCTGGGCTGTGTGGCTGGGCTCTCTCTGCAGCACTTGTTACAGGGCAGTGCTGGCAGGGGACTCTGCTGTGCGCCTGGGCCTGCGCTGCTGTGCAGCTCCTGATGCGGGTCTCTCCCGGTGCAGATGGAGTTTGACGAGAAGGAGCTGCGGCGGGAGATCAGCTACGCCATCAAGAACATCCATGGTATCAGGCACGTATCACCCACTAGCAGACCCTTGGCTGCATAGCCTTGTAAATACCTCTAGACCTTCCCAGTGGAGCAGAAGACTTCAGAGGTACGGTAGGTCAGCCGGAAGGGAGGAGCAGCCTCCTTGGACCACCCTGGTGGCTTGAGTCTGGGAGCAGGGACAATGACCCAAACCAGTTTGCTTTTTTATCCTATGTGAGAGTCACAGGAGCCTAAAAGGTACAGTCGCTTTCGTGATGAGGCATTTTCTCCCTCCTTGTTTCTTGACATAAGAAAGGATGTAAAGAGGGATGCAAGACTATATTAAACTGAAACGTTGGTTATCACTTTCTGCCTCCATACTGACCAACAGTTAGTTGTACAAAACAGTTGTTGGTACTGTGCACCTCCTTTCCTAGAGCTCTGAGGGAGTACTGGGGTGCTCATCACTGGGATCCCAGCAGCTCCAGGATGCAGTTAGCAAAGCTGTGTTCCCCTCAGCAGAGCTTAGCTGTCAGCAAGCACAGCCCTAGAACCCTAAGTCATGCAGCTTCTGGGAAGGTGACCAGAGACTGTGTCTGTTAGAGCTCTTCCTGCATGCTAGGATGTGAATGGAGACTGAGCTGAATTCACTTTTGTTCTGTCCTTTTGCCTGTTCACTAGCTGAGCTGGACAAAGCCCATTCACCCCCTTGGTGCCCTAATCATTAAGGGAATCTTTCAGAAAAGGCTTCCCACCTACTCTACAACTCTGAGGTCAAACACACTGCAGAGTGGTCAGCCTCTGCCACCCATAGGCCTGGTGGATGAGCTGAAATGGTGGCCCGGCCATGGCTATCCAACTGGGACCCATTTTGCCCTCAGCTCCTCCTTCCTAGGTGCCAGGCATCCTCCACTTTCCATGGTCTGCGGTCAGGGCTCACCCAGGGGCAGGACCCCCCTAGCCCTGCATGCCAGGGTTCAGTGACAGCGGAGCCTGCTCCAAGATGTGTGTGTAACGCTCTGGCATTCTCCTTGCCCCTTCTCCCCCTCCTGCCTTGTCTCGTCCCCACCCTGGGTGTTCAGAACCGGTCTCTTCACACCCGACATGGCCTTTGAGACCATTGTGAAAAAGCAGGTGAAGAAGATTAAAGAGCCTTGCCTGAAATGCGTGGACATGGTCATTTCGGAGTTAATCAATACCGTTAGACAGTGCACCAAGAAGGTAACCAGAGGCAGCATGGAGCTGGCACCTTCCACCCACTTGCTGGCTGCAGCGCAGCATCGTGAGCCGGGCAGGGACTTGCCTGCAGCCACACGCGGTATCCTCAGCACCTCCTCAGCATGACTAGACCTGAGCGGCACCAGCCTGGGCCGAGCCAGCCAACAAGCCAAACAGGAGGGGAAGCTCTGCAGGCACGGGCATGGCCCTGCTTCCTGAGTGGTTTAGGGCCAAGGGGTGCTGGAGATGTCCCTGCCACCCCTCTGTCTGTAGCACGACTCCTGATTCCCCCTAAAACCAAGTGTATTTCTATTGTGGCTGCATTCGACTTCAAATTTAGTATCTGCATTTATTTTCCAAACTAGAAACAGAAATTTTCCATTTTGTTACCTCGGTTCTTGTAGAGGTGGGAGGGTACCCCCAACCCAGCCTTTGGGTGCTGCTGGGTGAGTGCTTGGGGCTGCCCTTCAGCAGCTGCAGCTGTTCCAGCTGTGGGCAGCATTGCAGGAGACGTTCCTGTGGTGTTTGGCTTGGTTTCTGGTTGGCTTGGTTCATGTCCTGTTCTGGAAGAGCAGCACGTGGCTGAGAAGAAGTGAGTTAGAACTACCCATCAATCTCTGGGGTCCTCCTCCTCTCAGAGAGGGAGAGGACCTCAGGTTTTGCTCCTCTGTGATCCATGCTGGTATTTACTGGGGCCGAGGGAGGGAACCTGCCTTGGTTCTGCCCTTTGGGTTGGAAGGCAGCAAGATGAAGACTTGTGGCGTTCCTCTCAGCCATGGCTGGCCGCTTCAGGCAGGGCCGGGTGCTGGTGGAAAGGCACCTCAGTTAGGGTGGTGTGGGCACTGGCGACAGGAATCTCCACTGACTATTTGGGTGCAGTAACTGGGCACTGTAGGAGGTGCCTGGCACCCTGTCCCTTCCTGGCTGGGGAAAGGTGCCCAGTGGTGATGCTTGCTGAAGTGCCTAGTCCTTAGGGCCAAGAGCCTCTGCAGAAGGGCTAAGGTGTGCAGACACAGGCTTTGCCCCCCAGGACAGACTGGGAAAGCAAAGTGGATGCAGGGAGAGATTGCTCAGGTTTCTAGAGTGCTGCAGGAGCTTCCTTTTCCTGTCCTGCTGTCCTCTCTTGGGGTGTGTGACTGTGGGGAGCACCCAGAAAATTGCCATTAGAGCCTGGCGACAGGTAAGCACAGGCCCTCAGGCTGCCAAGTATCCAGAGTTGCCTGCTAACTGGATCAGAAGGGTCCTCTTTCTTCATGCCCTCTGAAGCTTCTCTTGATTTGTTCTCCATATATTAGTTGCTATTCAAAACTCTTCTACTCATTCTCTTTGCATCCTTCCATTTCCTACTTCTTTCTTCATTGTTTCCTTTTGCTTCATCTTTGACAATTTCAGAATATCTGTTCTGACAGCAGCAGGTTCCTCAAGTGATCAGGTGCTGGGTACAGCAGGATGGGGAATAAGGGAGAAGAGGAGACCACAGGGATGGGGAAAATGCCATAGTTTCAGGATGAAAGCATTTCATTTGAACTCAGATCCTACTGCTAAGAGTTTGATGATTGACTTCAGTGCTCCTTGCTCTGTCTGTGCTCTGGCAGCTGTGCTTACAGCTTTGAGGAAACAAAACGCTGCCATTCAGGTGGTACTCAGGTACTGGAAAGGAATGTGGTTTACTTTTTTTTAATATTTTTTTTTTTATGCAGAGCCCCCCAGGTGTGGTGGGGAAACAGCACATTGAGCTTGGCGGGTGACTGGATTAGTAGGAAACTGCTGCTGAGACAGAGGATGTGAACTTAGCTCTGGAAATGCTTTGATTTGCTCAAAAGGGACATTGCTGGCACCTGGCAGAGGGTGAAGCAGAATCCTGTCACATCCCAGCTCTTTTCTGCTTGACAGATCCTGTTGTATATTGAGGAGCATTTTAACATTGGTGTTGCTCGAGGTCTTGCAGGTGTTATCCGCAGAAGTGTGAAAGATGAGGTGAAGGTAGAAATACCTAATTTAAACTAGGTGGTGACCATTTATAGCTAGCCCTGGGATCAGTTGTTATCTGTAGGTACCCCAGGTCTGACTAGTAATTCTATTCTTAAAAAGCCAAGTTATGTCCTTGGCACGTCAAGGGGATACTGTCCTCCTGAAAGCACTTGCAAAGCAGTTCTGCCCCCTGCTCAGAATGTGGAACAAAGAGCACCCTGGTAAGAGGCCCTGAAAAACTTCTCTGGGTGCAGTAGTCCTGAACTGAATTAATCTTGGCCATGTTTTAGCACCTTTAGTCTCTGTGGACTGCTCTTTCCTCATGCAGCCACTGTGAATTTGGGCTGCTAAGTTTCAGTGGTAATTAATGCTGCTTTCTAAATCTCCACAGGCCTGTGTGGGGTCTGATGCTGCACATCAGCTGAGGCAGAATGGATGCTTTGTACGGCCATGGGTGTCCTGCAGCAGATTGGCATTCCCCTAGGTGCTGAGTACCTCTGTTCTTACAGAGGGTGCAGACATTCCAGGGAGGTGAATGAGGTGAAATCTGTGGTGGAGTGGTTTGAATCCCTGAAATGGAGAGACATCAATTAATCTATTCTCAAAAAACCTGCAAGGGACAGACCTTTGCAAGTCTTTGCTTGGCTGCCGTCTGAGCTTCCTGTGCCTGAAGTAGGGAAACCATGATGAGGAGATAGCCGTGGGGGGGGGTGGGTAGGGGAGTGCCTGAGGCAAAGGGAAATGACACAAAGTGAGGCTCTAGGAAGAGAGGCAGTGGCTCACTGTGGCAAGCAGCTTTGTCTTAAAACCCAAAGAAGCTTTTCTTTCAGGAAGAGATCACTTGATCCCTGGAGGGGGTTCCATCCATTCATTTTGCTCTCCACAGCTCACCATTCCACTGGCCCAGCTGCTCCCACCTCATTCGCCACTTCCATTTGACTCTCCTGATACTTGGCAGTGCACAGGCCCCATAGCAATGCTCACCTGGTTCAGTAAATTAATGGAATGAACCAAAGTCTCACTTCTCATTTTGCCTTGTGTTTTCTCTCTTTTCCCTTTTCCTTCTTTCTTCCTCCTTCCTGTTCTCTCTCTGCTTTGCTTTCTTCTCCCTCGTTGCTTCCTCCCACCCTGCCCCTGCCATGCAGAACGGGTCTCTTCACGCCTGACCTCGCTTTTGAAGCCATAGTGAAAAAGCAGGTGCAGAAGTTGAAGGAGCCGAGTCTGAAGTGTGTGGATATGGTAGTGAGTGAGCTCACATCCACCATCAGAAAGTGTAGTGAAAAGGTAAAGAAATACAAACTCCAAGAAAGGTCCATGCCCACCCCGTGCCCACATGCTGCCATGCTGCTTCTTCACATCCCCCCCAGGAACTCCAACAGATCTAGTGAGAGAAAATGGAGATAAAGAGAATCTGAAGGAGAGCAGCAACCTGCAGGTATAAGGGCAGTTTAAAAGCAGACCAAGAAAAGTGGGTGTTACCTGATGGGCTCTTCAGCTGACAAGTGAGCTGGGATCCAGTGGATTCCTCTAGTGTATCCTTTCCCTCTGACTGGCTCAGCGGCATTCACCTCAGTGTGGATGAAACCCTTTGCAAGCTCCTTTTGCTGTGCCACTGCCTGTGCCTTTGGTACTTACATGGCTTTTGTGGGACTCCCTCAAAAAAATGCAGATAGCCTAGAAAAAGATAAGGCAGTGGCATAGACAAACCAGTATCTGATGACGAGTTTGAGGTGCAGGATGCTTTACAAGAGATGTTCAGAGTCAACGGAAGATTGCTATCCAGAAAGGCCTAGGGAAAAGCTTCCCCAGGTCCTGCACCCCCTGCACTGTTCTGCTGATCTCTTGCTCCTTGGACTGTGCTCCACGGGAGCTGCTCTGGGTACTTTCTCTTGCATGCTATGAATTACAGGAGGTGAAGCCTCAGGCTGAGAGAGGGCACCGGGCAGGGACAGGTGGAGTGTTGTGGAGGGTGTCAGACACGGCAGGGCAGGGGCTGGGTGCGTGTCCCAGGCTGGTTTCCTCCAGGAGAGGGCGCCACGTTCCTCTTGGACAAGAAACAAAGGCAGCTGGGGTCAGATAGTCCCGCAGGGGGCCAGAAGCAGCTGTGACACCCCAGAAGTGTCTTCTGGAAACCGAGCTGGAAAGGGCTGTCTCAGAAGTCGTTTTAGGACTTGGCAATTACCATTCCCTTCTTCCAGGGTTGCAACCGGATTCACAAGTGCATGCCCCTAGGCTGGGAAGGAAGAGAAGATAAGAACTGGTTTGAGTTCGAAGTGAGGGCGAGAGCTGAGCTCACAAGGTCCCCTGCTTAGGGATACAGAGGAGACACCTTTGAGTGCTCTGAGCACTGCCCAGTCTATGTCTTCCAGGGTCCTGGTGTCGCTAGTTCTGGGGATAGATGTGACAAGGCAGAGTGACTTCTTTCCAGCTGGATTCCCTTGTGGATTTACTTACTTTGATGGGTTTGATTGCTTACATACACTCTTTCTGTATCTGGCTGGAGATATCTGTTCTGGGTGGGGAAGGAGAAGGATCAGGAAAACATCAAGGTTGTTGAATTCCAGTTTCTCTATGGGATGGCAGAGTGGCTGGATTCCCACTTGCTCTGTGGATTTCAGTCTGTAACTTGATGGAGGCCCTCGTGAGGATGTTCCAACCAATGTACATGCTTTAAGGAAAGTGACAGTAGCAGTGACATTGTAGGAGACTGATGGCTGTGCTAAGAGCTGGGAAGGCCAGTGAGGCAGTTGCTGGAGATAAGAACTAAGTGCCTGGATGAAGACATCTAGCAGTGATGCTGGGAACCCAATGAAAGGTTCCAGAAATACTTAGTCAAGGTCCTACACATAATGAGTAGCTTCATCTTGCCTGCATCTCTGTCTGGAAGAGGAGAAGGCAACTGCTGTAGACCATTCCAAGATAGCAGCCAGCTGGTTTCTGAAGGCATAAGGCAAAGAGTGCCAGCTGCAGAGGCTGCTTTGCAGTGTTTACCTTGCATGTTATAGCCATAAGTGCCTGGTGTGGACAAGAGCATGTGCTAGTAGGGGAGGCACCTGGAAAAGGCTACTTTAGGACTGATGCTAATTGTTAAGGTAACACCCGGCACGCTGGGCTGTGGACTGACGCCACCTTTCCAGATGACAAAAACAAACCTTTGAATTCAATAAAAGTCCTACAAAGCTTCTTGAAAGGAAGACTGCTTGGGCTAACACCTCTTGAATTAGCTTAACAGTCCAGTAGCCTTGGTGTATTGCTGTCCTGAACTGTCATGTGTGAGTGTTCGTGTGCTGTCACAATTATTGCTCTTCACCCCAGCTGGTGCAGGCATCTTTGTATGTGCAGTCGATAGAGCTGCATAGATGGAACAACATGGGACTATCCATAAAGCAGCAAACCCATTGTGCATGCTGCAGAAGTGCAACTTTCCTGTATGAAAGGAGATTCCTAGTTGACAAGTCAGGGGCTGGAGAGAAGGTAGCCATTAACAACTGTTCTCTGACTGGCCTAATCCTGAGCTTCTTCAAGTTGGTTAAATGGAGAGGAGCTCCAAAAGCACCAGAAATCTCATATAAGCATGCAAGTCCTTGCCTTTAGGAGGATCAGGGTTTAGCCAGTGTTTCTCCAAAAGCAGGAACCTTCTGTGCCAGACTGCACTGCAGCATCTCACAAGTGTGGAAGGGTCTTGCAAGCCAGCAGTCCTTCAGCTAAGGATCAATCTTTGTGCTGGCAAGGGCTCCTGGAATCTGCAAAGAGGGGAACTCAGAACACTAGGGCAAATCTGGTTTCAAAGAGGGCTGTGAGCTTGTATTTTGATTATGCAGGCAAATGCAAATGAAGCAGGATTGAAAACCCACTTGAGCTGGGATGTCTTAACCCCTTGAAGGGTCACCTGCTCTCCTGTCTTTCAGAGTCATGGCATTTCTGGGTGCTGTTTGTACTGCTGGTGATAACTCCTTGCCCCTCTATGCCCTATTGCATGTTCCCTAGTGGGTGCTGGCATCCTGTGGCTTGTCTGCATCTTCTTTCCTTGCCCACTCTTGCTTATTCTGTGCATGTTTGGGGTTGGAAGCTCCTGCATGGGGAGTGATGCTGTCAGTTTAAGTTTGCTTGTGAGTCTTGCTGGAAGACCTGGTTTCTGAATAAGGCACACCTTGTTCAGCACTGTGTGCAGTTGTACTGGTTGGGAGCAGAGTGGGGTGGGAGATTTGATATGGGCTTTTTGTTTGATTGTTTTTAATTTGAAGCAAAGAAGCTGAGACTTGCTTAGAGGTTTTCCAACTTGCTGGTTTGCTGTTTGACATAACTTAGCCACCTGTCCTCTGCCAACCCCCCAAAGGAAACAGGAAGAATTTTCCTATGTGTCTTCTGGAGTAATCAGCTGCCTACATCAAAGATCACAGAGAACACCCAATTGGTGCTTTGATGACAAGATGGTGGTGGAAGCACTGATTCCACTTGATTTTTCCTGCCCCTGTAGGGTTCTGTATGTTCCAAACAAGCCACACGTTTGAAAACAGGCAGTGTCAAAGCTGGTTCTCAATTCTAGTACCAGGATGTTACAACTTGCTTAACTGCACAGGCACTGAAATAGTATGGGGCTATTTATAGTTAGATGTTACGAATCCTACTGCTGGTTAGTGTGGCACTACATTCCAGTAGTGATGCTGCATGCTTTGAGCCAGTTCCTTCCATTGGATCATAATTGCTTGTGTATACAGAACAAAAGGCCAAACCAGTTTAGGAAGCTCTGGAGTAAACTGGAGGAACGAAAGCAATGCAGTACAGATCCTAGACAAATGAGATTCCTTGTTTGTATTTTTTTAAATACATCCCATTGAGGCAATCTGGAAGAGTAACCTCAGGAAATGCTGCCTGATGTTGCATGAAAAAAATGAAGAGAAGGGCAATGATTTCACAGAGGATAAGCAGAGTATGGAAGAAAGGGCTGGATCCTGGGTCTGAAGGATCTGTTTCATGTCTGTGCTGAGCCTGACCTGAGAAACATACAGTTTGGGTTGGACTTGATGATCTTTGAGGTCTCTTCCAACCTTGGTGATACTGTGATACAGTTACTACTGTGGAAATCACTAGAAGCTTATGAATCTAAGCAAGCAGGTAGGTGCTATGTGAAAGCCAGAGGGCTCCAGAGGTGCCACATTCTCAGGGATGATGCTGTATTTTTTTTTTATTTTTTTTTTGAGCCATAGCTAGTAAAGTCATCCTGCTTCTGTGGGCAGGAAAGGCAAAAAGTGTGGTGTGACCCCAGCTCTCTAATCCTGCCCCAGCATAAGTGGAGAGCAGGCAGAAGTATCTGCCCAGAGCATGATGGTTCTGGAGGATATGTACCCCTGACCTAGTCAGATCCTCTTGCAGATGTTGATGGAGAGGGCCAAGTATTTTCATTTAGTGCCTCAGCAAACAGGGGCTGAGATCCACTTTACTTCCTAGGATTTAGCAGGCTGTAGCAATAGACCAGTCAGCCGCTTAGCCTGCTACAATGAGACTCCAAACATATAGAGTAGTTGTTCACTTTAATGGGAAAACTTGCAGCAAGTAACAAGGACTGCCTTTACATCTGGGGTTTGTCAAAAGTTTCTCACCAGGAAGACTGTGGTGGGCTTGGATCTGGTCTCTGGTGAGGCAGCGAGGTTCTGCAAGAGTGAAACGAGCTTTTCTCTGGAGCAAGAGGGAATGAACTTTGCCCCCAGCAGACCTCCAAGAGCTTGGAAAAATCTGTCTGCAAGTCTGGCTTTCTAGAGCTTCCGCTGAAAATACCTGTCTGCAGGGTGTCTGTGTGCATGCCTAGGCGTGGGGCGCTGCCCCTTTCCGCCCCCCTTTCCCCATGTGCACGTGTGCTCTCTGCTGCAGCTCAGCCAGTACCCGCACCTGCGCGAGGAGATGGAGAGGATTGTCACCACCCACATCCGTGAGAGAGAGGGCAGGACTAAAGATCAGGTAAGAGAGTCGGGGGGAGAGGAGATTGGATGGGGTGGGGGAACCTTTGAAAGGACAGCCTAGGCTAGAGGGGCTGGAGCCAAGGGCAGTCTGACTGCAGAGCAGTGTGTGGGGACAATGCACAGGGCTCTGTCTGCCCTGGCTAGTGGCAGTGTCAGTCTCTAACCTCTGCCTTTCTTTGGCAGGTCATGCTCCTCATAGACATCGAGCTGGCTTACATGAACACAAACCATGAGGACTTCATTGGCTTTGCCAAGTAAGCACCCATCTCCTGCTGCCTCCTCTTCTATGCATGTGTTTGCTGTGGCTCTGTCCTGTCACTGCTCTGGTACATGGGTTGCAAAGGCACCAGTGCAGACTCTGTGGTGCAGGAGCAGAGTTCAGCTCTCAGCACTGCATGTTTCTGCCATGGCTTTATATTGCAAGGCTGGGGAGAACAGGGATCTGTAGAAGGGAAGGTTAGAGTATTCAGATTGTTCTAGGGGGTGCAAAAAGCAGGAGCTGACCCAAGTACAGTTCAGGTGGGAGTGAGATGCTTAAGCCAACCTGAGAGAGCAGATGGAAATAGATTGAGTTGTGAAGGCTTGGAAGCCAGTGGTGAGGGGCATGAACTCACTGTACAGCTATCTGATGGGAGCAGGATTTAGGTGATCAAGAAGAGCCTGAGGGGTTTTGGATGTCTCTTGTTTGCAGTGCTCAGCAGAGAAGCAGCCAGATGAGCAAGAAGAAGGCAGCTGGCAACCAGGTAGGCCAAGTTCCATCTCCTTCACTGCTGCAAGAAGGACATGTTTGCTACCTGTGAGCTACCAGGTGGACTGCTGGGCTGGATGCAGTGGTGCTCTAAGTTGTCTTTTTTTCTCATCAAACTCTGTTTACCCCTGGAGGACAGTGTTTCAGGTTCAGTGCAGTCAGGAAGAGCTGAGCATGTAGCAGCAATGGAGGGGAGGTGGTGCAGAGGGAACTGGGTGCCTGGCAATGAAAATCTGGTCTTGGTTTTCTGGTGGAAATCTCTGTTCGTGTTGTGTAAATCCCTGTTGGCTCAGCCCCTTCACTAGCTGTGCTGACTCTTCTGAGGTGAGGAGTACAGAACACAACTCTGAACTCTTACAGTGCAGAATTCTGTTTTCTAGTTGCCTTTCCCAACTTACTGGAAAGGGATTTAGAGTTCTTGGGGTCTGTTCTGGAAAGCTTAACTGGAGATACTGAAACCTCTGTACAGGGAGACAAAGGGTGATACGGTGGTGGTGGCACTGGATGCGTGTGAGGACACATCTATGGGAGAGAACATCAGTGGAGGGAGTTCCCTTATTTCTTCGTGAACTGTAAGGAGTGTGCATACAGTTAAAAAGGGATTGCTGACACATTTCCCAGATGTACTGAGGACATGGCAAGACTGTTTAGGCTTGATGAAGATCTTGTAGAAGCAGCTTCATAGAGAATGAAAGCAAATGCTTTTGTTTAATCTTGGATGACATTGACTCCTGCTATCTATCTTCTTCCTCACGCGTGACCTTTCCCTGCACATAAGCATGCAGCCTGTTGCAGTGCTGTTAGCAGGCAGCAGGTCAGGCTGGCAACCAAGCATTTCATGGGATCTTGGAGTAGATGTAGGGAGCCCCATCTCCTGCAGCACACCCTCCAGAAAAGCTGGGTGTAGAAGTGCAAAGAGCAAACTGGATCCACCTGTAAAGTGCTTTGGCTTTCCTATTAGTGGACTTTACTTTGGGATAGGAGCTGCTTTTGTTCACATCCAGGGTGAAAGATTTCATACCAGCTTCTAATTTATTTTATTTTCGAGCCTCTCTTCTTCTGCTCCAGCTTTCCTAGTAACAATCTCTCCTCTCTTTGCTCCTCTCCTGCTCTCTGCTCTGCTGCTGTTGCTATGGTTCCCTTTGCAGGATGAAATCCTGGTGAGTAGAAGGCCACTCAGCAGGGTGTGCTAATGAACGCTAATGTTGCATCTGGGAAGGCAGGAACAGTGGATAAACAAATAATTCCCTCTGCTGCTGAATGGAGAGTGGAGGGCAGCTGACACTAGACACAGGTGAAGGAGAACCGACGTGAAAAGGTAGCATGCTGAGGGAAAATTAAGAACTGCCGGTACATTTTGTGAGTGGGTGGAGATGAAAAGCAGTAATCCAGACGTGTCTGGTTCTGTTTCACTGCCCTCTCCTGTCCACGGTCAGAATGCGACCATCTCGAGTTCAGCAGGAGACATGAGATGAAGGTCTAATGCTCATGCGTATACATTTATAGGGTAAATTGACGTTTAGAAGGACTGTGCACTTCTGTGGTATGCTGCTCACACAGTAGTGCAGTCGTAGGGTCACATGTGTACAGCACAGACACGTTGCCTGCAGGGTGTTTGGGTGCCAGCAGAGCAGTAGTGCAGATGAAAGCTGATGCATAGTCATGTTTGATTACTGCATGGGCCAGGATCTAAAGCAGCACGTGGTGAACTGGAGTTCCCTAGAGCAACAGCCTGGCTTTGGTACAGACTAAGCTTAAAGGATCTTGTTTTGCCCTGTATAAAATGACTACTCAAATACCTGGGCATGCCGACATCTGAGGTGCTAATCCCAGATGCACCATTTTGCTCTCTAGTCCTTAGTGTCTCCTTTTTACTGAAGTCAGTTTGTTCTGGGTTGCTTGCCTGTCTCCTCCTTGAGCCAGTGCCCCCCACTCCTGAGCTGAGTGAAGCACTCCGCACATGCAGCGTGCTGAGAGGTCTGCTGGTGTCCTGGTTTCCTCTTGGCATGGCCTGTTCTGGGTGTGGTGCTGTGATCTGGTGCTCGTAGGTTGTGCCCAAGATCCTCTCGCTGCAGGTCTACTGCATCTCTTTTTTTCCTGGTAGAGGGTGTAATGCACAGGCTCCTTTCTGTGTCCTCTTTGCGCTACTTCTGGCCTTTTGGAGGCAGAGCCCCTGCTGCCCAGGGCTCTTCTGGCAGCAGGGCATGTGGTGTTCCTCATCCTTCCGTGCTGTTCCGTGTGTAGGGATACTCTGATCTGCCTTCTGTCACCTAAGACCAGGCTTTTAGGGCCCTTGTAATGCCCTCTGCTTCCATCCCCTTAGGTCATCCGAAAGGGCTGGCTCACCATCAACAACATCGGGATCATGAAGGGGGGCTCCAAGGAGTATTGGTTTGTGCTGACAGCAGAGAACCTCTCCTGGTACAAGGATGATGAGGTGAGTAGCACAGCGCAGGGACAGGTTGCTGGCAGCCGATGAGGATGAGGCCTCCAGTTCCCTGGCATTTCGCGTCCAGCACCGGTTGGGGTTTCTGACTGCAAATAAACTGCTTTGCCTCCTACTGTGGGTTATGTGCCTCAGGTGTTCTGGGGCAAACAGCAGAGTGCCTAGCAGCTGCAGCTAGGCAGAGTCTCTTGTCTAGCTGGTATCAGTGGGCCTGTCTGATTCTCAGCAGGCAGAAATAATGATAAATATGGTGATGAATCAGCCTCTAAATACCACTTTTTGCATGGAGAGTGCTGCTGTGGATGAGCAGGCAGTGGTTTTCTAATGAAAGAACTGGGCATTGAAATGTCTTCTGCTAATTCAATGTCTTAACTGAAAGACCCCTGCCCTTTGTGCTCAGAGTTGCTTGGGGAGCCTTCACTTTTCTCTAGGTTGTATATGGAGGTCAAGTGGTTGTAAACATCAAATAGTTTAATCAGAGCCAGCTTCTCCATCTATATTTGAGATGATGAGAACTCCATGGGGAGTGGGAGGGAGGGCTGCAGTGGGGGTATGTAAACTGTTGATAGATTACAGTTACTTGGGATGGGGGTTGGACCTCCCTCCCTTCCTTCCTGAGAGAGGGCAGCCTTGGGGTCAGTAGCAACTGGAGGTCTGCACTGTTTCCATTCTGCATAGCAAGAGGTAGAGCTGCCTAATGAAAACGGTTCCCTGCCAGCCTTGGTCCCTTAAATACAGGAGAAGCAGTGCAGATGAGGTCTAAGTTGTCTCTGAGAAAGAGGCCTTTGTCTTCAGCTGAAGGGGGGAAGGGAAGTATGTTTTTGTTTGGTTCCTCCCCAAGTTCAGTTCCTTGGTCACCAGATGTTGGGAGGGGGAAAGGAATCAGCGCCCACCTGGACTAAGGGGGGCTAAAAGTTGCTGCATCTGAGGGGCACTTTGGAGAGCCTGGAGCATGGGATTCAGTCTTGCATGGAGCTGGCTCCATCCTGAAGAGCTGCCTGTGGTGCACAATCCCTGTCAGACCGGGCTGCCTCTGTGTGTCTGTCCCAGAGTTCAGAAGGACTCTGCAGCTCCTGAAACGTTCTCCTGCGTTTTTAAAGGCCTGCACCCTGAGTTTTCCTCCCTTGTGCTCCGGGAGGAAGCAGGAGGCTCTGTCCGCCCCACCCTGCACTTACGTGGGCTCTCTCCTCGCAGTTCCCCTGGGCTCTGGCAGCTCTCCAGAGGGAGGGAGGAGGGAGCTGCTTCGGTCGTGTGTGGATGGAAGCAGTGGTGTCAGGGCTGGGGTGACGATGATGCAGGAACGGGCAGGGTGGGGTGAGGCTGAAGGCACCTCCAGAGCCAGGAGGAGTGGGGTAGCGCAGCCCTGCCCGGCCGTGCCAGCAGCCCGAGCCCGCGGGGCGAGGCCATCCAGACTCCAGCAGGGCCCTGTACGGCGCTGCCCAAGGAGGAAAGCGAACCTCGGAGAGCCGTAACGGGCACAGCAGTGCTCGGCAGCAGGGACACATGGCTGGAGGTGCTCTCAGCACCACTGAAGGGATGTGCTGGGGAAGAAAATAGCAGGCTAGGCCAGGATGAAAAATTGGTTCCCCACTCTGCCTTGCTGACAGGAGCACGTCTGTGTTCCTGGGTTCTGGTGGTTTTCCTCCTGTCTCAGTGAGTCAAAAGCTGTCCCCATGGAGAGCAACCCCACAGGAAGCTGGAGACCCTCCTGAGGTACTTACACCTCCCAAGGCCTGGCTAGCAGTGGGAGATGCAGGGAGGACTCGACTCTAGCTGTGCTGGCACTGAGCAGATTGCTTTGCCCAGAAAGGCTGCAGTGTCCCTAGGGCTGCAGCAACATGGCAGGCTGGCAGCAGCAGCAGCAGCAGCACGGCAGGCTGGCAGCAGCAGCGGCACGGCAGGCTGGCAGCTGCCCAGAAGCACTGCAGCAGACACCATACAAAACCCTGACTGGCACCCAGAGGCCTTGTGTCTGGGTCTCTTAGGACATGCATGGTGCCCTCGGCTCTCCAAGGCTTTCTCCCCTGCTCAGAAGAGGTTCTGTGAGCCAGGCTGGAGCTGCTGGTGGTGGGGCAGTTGTAGACAAGACACAATGAGTGCTGGTTCCTGTTAGCAGAGCTTTCTGCCTGCTGCACCACTGTGCCCTCTGCTCTCTGAAGATGACAGTTCCTGCCGGAGTGCCCACTGACTGTGTGCCACCCTGCCAAGTGCTTGCACAGCTGGATAGATGGATATATCTGCTGTTCCCTTTGAGAGTTTGTGTGAATGTTTCCAGTACAGATGGGACCTTCTGTCCTTCCTTAGGTAAATCATGTGTGAGAAGTGTGGGGCTTGTAAAAACAGGTGACTACGTGAGAATAATATGGCCTGATCTGCTGGTCCAGTGTCTAGGTGCTTCATGCACTGTATGCATGCTTCATGCAGTGTCACTGCACTGGAGTCCTGTCTGGATGCCAGAGGGTGGGTGCAGAGTTTTTAGGTATGCTTAGGTGGGTGGTGGGTGGCTACATATTCCTTATACATTGTGCTGATTGCTGCTACTTCAGCTGTGCTTGAGCTCTTACTCTGTTCTCATGCCTTCTCTTTTGCTTGAAGTACAAAGGTGTTTCCTCCTCTCCTAGGGACGATGTGACCTTATTGACTGTCACCAGATAGCTGCTTATTCTGTGCCTGTCAAGGTCTTGTGCCCAGCTCTAGTTTATAAGTAAATGTGTTGATCGGTGCTGAAGTTGTTCCTAACTGCACACACATACACTCCCTTCTCTTCTCTCCCACCTCAATTGTCTATGTCCTTGAGGCTCAACTCAGCTGGTAGATATCCTTTTGTCTTTGCTCTGATGCCCACAAGTCATCAGAAAGTTGCTGTGATATGTCTGGCTGCAGACAGGATTTTGCATTCAGATTGTTTAAAGACTACAGGAGCAGGTCTGTGCTGAGGCTCTTCCTCTCTTGCTTCCACGCTGCTCTGGAGTGCTCTGTGGAACATATTCCTTCTCTTTACATCCTCTCTGGAGCTCTCTCATTCATTCATCTCTTTTCACAAGTCCATGTTTTCTTATGGGTAATATCTCAGTCTTAATTGGTCCTCTCTTATGCTTCACTCAATTTCTCTTCTTTCTTTTCCAGATAAACATCATAGCAAACACAACTTCCAGAGCATTCAAGCTTCCAGCTTTCAGTCCCTTGTGGGTTGTTCTGTGTGTTAAGAACCAGCATTCTTTGCCCTGTGAATCCCCTTTCACCAGGCCGTGGCTGGTCCTGCTTTCTCAGGTCACACAGCACAGGGCAGTCCTAGGTCTGACAGGCCTGCGTGTCTGTCTGCATTGTATGGCACAGGTTAGCATGTCAGAGACAGAGCACCCTGAACACAGTTGCCCCGGGACAGCTGCTCGAAGCTGAAAGAAATAAGTGGACAATAGAGATGGAGGAATAAGAGGGTTGTGAGTAGGTAGGTGAACAGGCAGGTAAAAGTGATCATGAAGCATGGCTCCTAGGCTGAGGGATGAGTGACCTTGGCATGCAGCTGTCCCCTGCCGTGCAGGTGTTGCCATCCCCATGCAGCACTGGCAGTGTGTGGTGTATCCCAGCACAGCCTAACCAATGTGCAGACTACTGTACAATCTCGTAGTCCTGAACAGGTAGTCTGAACACTGGGCAGACGGAGTGGAGCCTCTGGATCTGCTCTCCGGCTACCAGCAGCTTGTTAGTCCTTTCCTCTCCCTGCTTCTGGGGACAGTCTTTTGGGGACCATGCTGGGATGAAAGTCCAAGTCCTGAAGGAAAACACATTCTCCTGTGGCAACTGGAAAGAAATATTTTCAGTTTGGAGCAAGCTTCCAAGCTCTATCCTTTTGCAGTGCTGATGTCAGGCTGGTACCTGGTTTCCACCTGGAGTATGCTGCACCTTTTTAGAAGGAGAGAAGAAAAGGGAAAAAAAAATTAATTACTGCTGTTGAAGGAGGAGATGCTGGGAAGTTCTGGCTGTCACTCAGTTGTGCAGAACTTGTTTCATTCAGATCCTTTTCGTCCCTGTGGAGCTGTGTGGGAGGATTCCCAGGCCTCACACACCCTCATCTCCTTCTGCCCAGTCCTGTCCCGTAGATCAGCCCTTTGCCTGGGGTCCGGAGCAAACGGGACCGGCCTTTCCTTCCAAGGTCTCAAGGGCAGCTTTGACCCACCTTGGCCAGTTGCCTTTGCAGCTCATCTCAGGCCACGGCAGAAGCAATCCACATCTCCTTTTTTTCTCCCCCCCATTATGTCTGGCATTGCTGAGCCTCCCTCCCTCTTCTGGTTTTTGCTCCCTCCCTTCTCGCTTCCCTTCTGTCCTTCTGCCTCAATTGACGTGGCAGTGGAAAGCTAACTAGACTCGAGGGAGGAGCTTGCTGACTGCTGGGAAGGCCGGAGGCTGGCAGGAAGCAACGGCAGCTGAGTGCTGGGGTTGTGTGGGGGAAAGGAAGGGTCTCTACCCGTGTGGATGCTGGAGGAATGCTGCTGCTGGCTCTGGCGCCTGCTCCGTGTAGCGATTCCAGATGTCAGCCCCTGCGATCTGCTCCCTCTCTCTGGTGCTGCAGGGATAAAGAGGGCTTTATGTGCACCATACGGCGCCTGCCTCTCATGTGGATGTTGGTGATGGTTAAGATTTGTGGCCAAAAACATGAACACCCAGAACTTCCACTTTGGCTGTAAGCATGCACTGGGGAGGTGTAAGCAGCCTCCTGCTCGTGGAGGTGTGCAGCACTTTGCATTTGTGTTGCACTTAACCACAAGTCAGATACCTGGGATGGTTCCTGTCTGCCATGGCACTGGGACTGGTGTCAGAAGAAATGCCTGCTTGTCCTTCACAGGGACTGGTGGGCGTTGCTGTCACCTTTGAGAGGTTTTGGGCACTGTAGCCCCTCTTAAGCTGCTCAGTTTCTACCTGAGCGATGCCTCCCAGGGATGCACGTGGCTGCAGAGTTGACTCTGCACAGTATTTCAGCTGATGTGACTGAAGAATCTTGCTTTTTGTGTCAGT
Organism: Semnornis frantzii; assembly: GCA_013399775.1. Lineage (NCBI taxonomy): Eukaryota > Metazoa > Chordata > Aves > Piciformes > Ramphastidae > Semnornis > Semnornis frantzii. The sequence continues at coordinate 112,646 of VWYK01022629.1, read as the reverse complement.
GAGTTGATTGCCATTGCTGTGCTTGCTGAGCCAGCGGCAATGGTTTTGATGAATTGCATAAGGCCAGGCCTGGCACGTATAGAGCTTTTAAATTAACTCATCTTAAAATCTTAGGACATGTGCCTGTGCTTTGTGGTGGTACTTAGGGCTTGCTGGGGTGCTCGCAGCTCCTCTCGTGTCCGGTTTCTCTACAAAGACAAGAAGTACAGGGTGGTTGGTAGTGTCTTGGTCATGGGGTTGTTGTGGTGGTTTGGCTCAGTGCTCAGTATTTGCTGTCTGGTACTGTCAGCAGTTGTCAGACTTCTTCCCAATAATCCTGTGCTGTGCCTGTATCTGTGCAGTGTTTATCATCAATTGTGATGTTAACATTTTAATTTGAGTTCTATTGCAGAGCTCCCAAAGTGCTGTATGTTAGTTTGACATGACTTCACTGAAGCTCCAGGCAGCTCTTGGGCAGGTTTGGCTTCCCAGAGTGCTTTACACCTTACAAGAAGGAAAGAGGATGAAGGAGTTCAAGCAAGATGGATTTCTCCGAATTTTGCACAGTCGCCAGTTGAAATAATGGCAGTGCTCCTTCTCCCATATCATAGAATCATAGAATGGCAAGGTTGGAAGGGACCTCAAAGATCATCCAGTTCCAACCCCCCACCATAGGCAGGGACACCTCCCACTAGTCATGAGTTCAAAGATATCAGTCTAGCCTGAAATGACAATTAGCAGATCCCCGTCTCTCTGCAGGAGGTGTTTGTCATAACAGCTGCAGGCAAATCTTCAATGAGTTTGTTTGTGTTCTAAATGCAAACTGAGGCCTAATAATTCTGCCAATTACTTCTACTGCAAGTGCCAATTTCCAGCCTTAGGGGAGCCCACACGGGCATCTGTCAGCTTCATTTCACTTGTATCTAAGAGTAGGAAAATTTACCTTGCTGTTGAGGCAGCTGAGTGGAGGAAATGCTTTGAGTCAGGCTGACTTGTTGCTTGCTGAATTTTGTGAATCTCCTACAGGATAGCATGAGATGAGATCAGATGATGGGTAAACGCTTCACTGCCCATCCTTGTTCTTATGACTCTGCAGATGAACTTGCACCCAACAGGCACATTTTTCATAACCAAGGCTCTGTTGCTGAGATAGTTTTGTCTGATTTTTTTTTTTCTTCTTACAGATGATGCTATACATAAGATGCTATCTTATGAGCACCATCAGCCTCTTGGGATCAGGCAGACGGCTTTTTCATTAACTGCGTTAGCATTTCAAAGTGTGCTGGCTCTTCCTTCTCCACCCCATCCTCTGGAAAGCTAGAGAGAGAAGCCCTTTTCCCCTCTTGGCCAGGATGCTATTCAACCAGAGCACATACTGCCAGATTGCTAACATATGGGCAGAGGGCTCAGCCAGAGTTTTGAGAGGCTCAGCCCTTGGCAGCTCATTCCACACTTTCCTGTCTCTACACTCAGGAAATGAAGTCAGGGTGTTGATATAAAACAGACTGGGTTGAAATCTGAGAAGCTGGAAAGCCTGAAATGGTGGGGGACTAGGGGGGGAAGAGGTGAGGGGGAAATGGAGAGCAGCCCAGGCTGGCTGTGGTGTGCATTGCCCTGCAGCAGATGTGGGCTGGGCGTTTCTTGCCTTGCACCAGTGTCCTGCATTTGATTGCTTTCCCTGCCCCAGAGTCTGAGCACTACTGTTTTATGCTGTACATCAGATACAGACCTCTTGCCTCTGGTGTATGGAAAGATCAGCTCTCGGTCTTGACCATGCAGCAACATTTATGCAAGGGCTTGGAAGGGGCGAAAGTCAAAAGCTTGGCAAAGAGCTTGTGTTTCTGTATCTGGGACAGGGTATTCCCTTACCTTCTTGACTTTTTCTCCTGAAGAACAACTCTGCTGCTAAGTTTCCATGGAATGGTTGTAATGCAGAATGATTTTTCTCGGGCAGCTTTAATATGAGATATTTTATTAGCGCAGAGGCTCTGGAGTGGACTCAGGGAGTTCCATTTGAGTGAGGCTGCAGTGGGGATGGTCTGTCTTACCTAAAGACTTAGCAGTTGGCACGCTTCGCTTCCAGCTGCTTAATTCTAGCTAAACCAGCATAATAATAACCCAGAGTAATAGAAAGCTGGAAGCTGTTCATGACTTACAGAACTTGCAGTGCTCTGTGTGACTCTGAACCTGGTAGCTGGCAGAGGCCCAGTCACAAAAGTGCTCACTCACCTCTCATCTAGACTGATCAACGGTATTAAAAAACCTACGAGAATTGGCGTGGAAGGTCTGCCCTCCTGTTACAACCTGGTCTGTCTGGGAGAGAACGGAGAACAGCTACCCAAGTGACCTCTGCCATTTGCTAGATGCTGGCTTCAGGTATATTCCTGTTGCATAAATCTTGTAATCAACTGGTCCAGTTTGGTCTTTGGGGCATGTCTGAGCTGGGCAGTGTCTGGTATCTTTAGCAAATTTAAGCTGATCTACCTGAAGCTGAAGAGGATGTTAGGCTGCACTTGCCACTCTCTGAGTGCTTGAGCTCAGTGGCTTCGTCATGCTGCTCTGCTCTCCAGGATCCCTGCTCCCTGACTGTGTTCCATTTGTGTTTCCCCTGAGAGCAGCCATGGTTTGTTATTTCCAGCCAAGAACTGTCTACAGGCAGACGAAGCGCTGGCAAGGGACAGCTGCAGGCCTGCTTGCACACGAGGTGGCCTCTGTTTCTCTCCCAGGCTGGGCAGCTGCTCACTGCTCACCGGCACCGGGCTGCTGGCTTCCTCCTGCTGCGCTGCGGGACGGTACCCAGCCGGGGCATTGTGAACAAGCCCTCAACCAAGCTCACTCCTGTTGATTTGCTGTAGACCCAGGCCTGACGCCACGCAAGGAGAGTGATGTCTGACTTCAGTCCTGACTGCACGTACGAAAATTAAGATAAAGTTTGTTTGTCGAAGGATGATACTAACAAAAATGTCGAGGTTGGGCTTTTATGTGCCTTGTTCTGTGTTCAGTGGAAGTGTCTTGTGAGAACCAGACTGGAGGGCTGTGGATGCAGTTACTCTGAGAAATGGCTCTCTTGAAACTGTCTTAGGCTGGTCAGTGATGTTTCAGAGCTCGACCCAGCAGCATCACTTCTGTTTCTGGCAGCTCAGAGCCATTTTCATTAATGAGCAGAGCTGAGTTGTTTTCACACAGGAGGTCTTCAGGTAACCCTGTGGTAACCGGTAATCAGACCTGCTTTTTGACCTTCTGTTGCTTAGTTAATACTTTTAAAGGGTCCACAGTAACCAACAAGAGTATAGGACAGTGCCAAGATGAAGTTAAAAAGTCAACTGTAGTGAAGAGATGATTTTCAGTTGATACTGCCCAGAACTTCTGTGTTGAACCAGCTTCTTCAGCTTGTCTTCTCTTGAACCTGCATATAGACCTGTAGTGACTACAAGTAAAATGCTGAGGTGGCAGCGGTGGGGCTGTGAGGGCTGCTTGCCCTTTCTCTGACCCAGCAATGCTTCTCCCCATTAATGCTATCCCAAGAACAGGGCTGAGGAGCCTTTCCCAAGCACACCTGCTCTGGGTGTCAAGTGGCTGGTAAGAGTCTTGGTGCTGACTTACCCCTTGCTGGGAAGAGTGAGGACCTTGATGCTGACCCCAGCCTGGGGGGAGTGGGATAATGCCATGCTGGTGCCTGCTCCTGAAGGAGTTAATGAGGCAGGCTTGTTGGGCCACGTCACAAACAGTCAGGAAGTGCAAAGCCCTGTTCCTAGTTCGATTTTCTCACGGGCTTAAGAGGCCAGAGGACCTGGGTTGAGAATGTCTCTCTGGTGGTGCAGGGGCTCTTTTGCTGGCTGCCTGCTCTGTGCTGGCAGAGTAGAGGCTCAGATGGAGGAGTGAGTGACTGGTTTCTGATCCTCTTTTCAGGAGAAGGAGAAGAAGTACATGTTACCAGTGGACAACCTGAAACTGCGTGATGTGGAGAAGGGCTTCATGTCCAGCAAGCACATCTTTGCTCTCTTCAACACTGAACAGAGGTATGCTCATGTCTCAAAATGCCAAACTGGTGAAGGTTTATTACATAAAGTCTGTTGAAGGACAGACTTTATGCGGTATTAGATAGGAGAGAGCAGAGCCAAGTGCTGAGGAACAGCCATCCAGGAGAGATGTGTGTTTCCAAGGAGATGGAGGACTTCCGAAAGAGTGTGGCTTAACTTCTGGTGTTCCACTTTGATTCTTCACCAGCTTAGGGTCTACAGGGTGACCTTATTCTTCATCTCTTTGGTGTGGCTGTGACTGGATTTATGATCAGCGTTCTTGGAGAGTGAACAGGGAAAGGTGTAGGAGACCGTTGGACTTGCCAGCCTGGGTATCCTTAGAGCAGAATTGAAAAGGGAATCTCTTGTGTTGAAACTGAGGCTTTTAGGGCAGGACTGAAGGCTCAGGGTAGTGACACACAGAACTGATTTGGGGCAAAGCTGTTCATGAAAAATAAAAAAAAATCATGAGAATCCTAGCAAGACACTAAGTATCTCTACTTTAAAATTATAGGAAGGTTCCCCAGGCACTGACTTATTTGCCAAATATGGGCAAATCTCAGTCTTGCAACAGAGAAGAATAAAGGGTTTGTCTTTCAGGAACGTTTACAAGGACTACCGGCAGCTGGAGCTGGCCTGTGAGACCCAGGAGGAGGTGGATAGTTGGAAGGCTTCCTTCCTTCGTGCAGGAGTCTACCCAGAGCGTGTTGGGGTACGTTACAACCACAACGGCAGGGTGGGAAGGAGCACAGTATGCATCTCAAGAAGGGTAGCTGTATCCTCATGTGTCCGTGAAGGTTTTTCCTTATTCCTGAGAAAAGGATATTTTGGAACCAGAATTTAAGCTTTTGGTATGTCCTGATGCTTCCTTTAAGGAAACTTGGGATAAAGTAACTGGCCACTTCAGATGGGAGATAAAGTAGCCAAAGGCTGCCTGGATAAACCCTTCTGCCTCTCTTGCTTTGCGGACATCAAGTTGCCAACGTAAGGAGGGCATTGAGCTGCTCAGCTGCTGGGTGGTCTGTGTCTGCCTAGCCAAGGCACCACTCCCTTTCCACCTGTGATTACCAAGAGATGTCCTCTGACTCTTTTGTGTGGCAGATATCTTAATATGCTACCGGTAACAAGACCTCTTATCTCGTCCCTTAGCCTTGTCCCACCACACTCGCTGCCAGCATTATGCTCTGCTTTAGAAGGCTCTTCTAGAGAAGGGTTGTACAGGTGCCTGTTCAAAGCCTTCCTCTTCCCCTGTGACAGGAAACTGCTGCAAACAGTAGGCATTAGAAAATCAATAGTTAGAACCTGTTGTTTCTAATAGCATTCATCTTTCCTGTTACACTTGAAGATTGTGGGGTTTGCCTCTTTCTCCCTGACAAACTGATGTGGCGTTAAGAGTGTTAGGGATCGGACCTTAACAATGACAGGATTGCAAACTGGCTTTGGACCATTCAGGGCTCTTAAATGCACACCGGTAAAGGTCATCTGCCACATCTGGGCGTGCAGATGGGAGCACTGCTAGGCTGAGTGCCTCAAGCCCAGCCTAACAAATAGGAAGCAGCCCTTGCAGGTAAGTAAATTGCCCTTTGCCAACACTGCATTTGAAGGGCATCCCACCCAGATTTCCAGTTCAACGAGGCAGGTCAAGCACTCCTCCTCCAGGCCAGTCCAGGTCTATGCACACTTGTAGTGGGACTGGTCATTTACTGTTCAGTGCACTTATGGGATCTTCTCCACATTCTGAGACCAACTAAGTCATCTTTTTTTTTTTTTTTTTTTTTT